>CAIGRH010006831.1:0-11328 GCA_903798295.1 Fraxinus nigra | reverse complement strand
CACATTTCATTTTTCGATTAACATGGTAGGCTTAAGTCACTAAAATCAGGAGCTGGATATTGAGGACTAATGAAATATCATGTCAACTTTCTACATCTAGTATCATCTACAATATCAACAATTCAAAGAATTAATCTAGCAAGCTGATTACAATTACAGTCGAATTTGGAAAAGCTCCATCTCCAGGAGCTCAGCGTGTTTTTCTTAAAAAATGGTTTTTTTCTTAAATTTTTTTTTGAGGATGTAGAAGATCAAAACTAATTTTTAATTCAAAGGTGAAATATGGTGCAACATTTATCAAGAATAAAAAGATTTATGACCTTCTTACATTTTCCATGCTGTCACCCAACGAAATTGATTAATGTTTTAAATTAACAACTCAACCATAATCTCAATCATAGCATGGCACGTTAAATTAATAAATCAACTTTAATGACACCTCAACATAAGTATCATGGATAATCTATGTATATTAGAAAAGTACTTTTCCCCNTTTCTTAAAAAATGGTTTTTTTCTTAAATTTTTTTTTGAGGATGTAGAAGATCAAAACTAATTTTTAATTCAAAGGTGAAATATGGTGCAACATTTATCAAGAATAAAAAGATTTATGACCTTCTTACATTTTCCATGCTGTCACCCAACGAAATTGATTAATGTTTTAAATTAACAACTCAACCATAATCTCAATCATAGCATGGCACGTTAAATTAATAAATCAACTTTAATGACACCTCAACATAAGTATCATGGATAATCTATGTATATTAGAAAAGTACTTTTCCCCAACTTAGTACAATGAAAATAAATGCACTAAAACGAAGTGAATGCCTGTTGTTGAATTGAATCCAATGGTTGTATAAATGAAGTATAAAAGTTTTATCAAATTGTGATATATAAAGAAGAACTAATAAACTATTACTTTTACTTTCAAGTATATTTTTCTTTCCACACTACTTCGGTTAAGTTACTTTCTGTTAGCGCAAGTAAAAAAAAAAAAGTAACTCTTACATTCAAAATAAGTACCATATTTCAATCATGGATAAATGAAAATATGATGCGTATTAAAACTTACATAATCTTTGCTGAACATGTTGCTAAACTGGTTTTCATACCTTTAATTCTCGATCAGCGGCAGCTTTAACACATTCACAAAAATGGACTGTCTATTGTATTTTGGGAATATTGAGTTACTGTTCCATTGAGGTGTTTGTAGAGTTCTCTCCTCGTTAAGTAACAACTGATCAATGGATTCAAGGGGGACTGTTAAATTTCAGCAGAAAGTTTACCCTAGTATTGTCACGGCTCTAGTTAGAGCAGTTCATGAATGGTTGCTGATTTTTATGCTGTTTATCAATGCTGGTTTCTCGTATTTAGTTACAAGGTTTGCTCGTTATAGCCACTTGCAAATTCCGTGTTTGCTCTGTTCAAGACTTGATCGTGTTCTGGGCAATGAGAGAGTAGGTTTTTATTGGGATCTGATATGCCACAAGCACAAGTTAAAGATTTCATCTTTAGTTCTTTGTCATATTCACAACAATCTTGTTGATGTTCATGACACATGTGAAAGTTGCTTTTTCTCATTTGCCACAATAAACAAGTCAAGTGCTGAAACGTACAGATTATTGATTGGCAAATTGGGGGCTGAACCTCATTCCCGGCTTGATCAAGGTTCTTTATCTTGGGAACATAATCTCGGTTCGTCTGACACGACAGAGTGTTCTTGTTGCAATGAGAAATGGATATCTACTAGTTATGCTGATAATTTAATTCAAACTAAACCAATCAACACTGAGGTAGCTGAGCTTGATGCACCTTTATCTGAAGCATCTGCACCTAATAGGGATGAGTTGAAGGAGATTAAAAATGCACCATCTAACTTCCACCATCCGGGGAACAAAGCTGCTGATCCTTTGTTACATGTAGCATATTCAAAGATCAATGGTACTTCTGATAATGAATCAGAAACTCCACTTTCTGATGATGAAAGTGCTCATGCACCAGAACCTCTGGTTATTGCTCATGCTGATCCTTTGTCACGTGTGGAATATGCAAAGATCAATGTTACTTCTGATATTGAATCAGAAACTCCATTTTCTGAAGATGAAAGTTCTTGTGCACTTATTCGGAAAATGGAGTCATGGGACAAAGATGTAGCTGCTGAGTATGTACAGACATTACCTCCAATTATTTCTCTTGCTGACAATCAAGTTCTAGAGAAATTGATACATCCAGATTCTTCAACCAAGCTTTCACTTTCAGAGTCAGAGATGCAACTGGTCGCTAATAATTCCTCCTGCAATACAAAATCTGAGTCACCCATTAAACATCATGGGTTGGAGGAACTTAACTGGCAACAAGATAACCACAAAAATGATTATGTGCTGCCATCTGAACTCATAACTTTTGACGAGGTACTTCAGCTGCCCAAGGTTTCTGGGACTCAAAATTATGAATCAAAAGAGACTGGTGAGTTATTGTATTTTCAAATCTCAACATGTTTGTTCTTTTCTTTTCTGTTGGATTTGCTCACCTTTCCAATTCCAGCTACTATTTGGTGGATTCAAATCTCCATTGGTCAGGAATGCATGATTTTTTTTCACTTTTTTTGTCATCTTTTGTTCCTAAAATAGTTATTTAAATAATTTGAGAAAAAATAAATCAAGATGAGTTTCAAAATTAGTTGATAGCCTGATATGCTACTGAAATGGCTTTACTCTTTTTTCTGCTTTCTTCTTTTAAAGAAGAATGAAGATGGTTCTGAAAATATGATGTGGCAGTGCATTTGACCATTTTGCCAACCTTATTATCTTCTTTGCATTCTTTCTGTAGATGCCAAAGTCATGGCTGAATTAGAGAGAGAAGTTACCTTTGAGGGTGGAGAAACTTCTAGTTTGAAAGTGACACCACTTCAGCTAATGAAAACTAATTCTTTGGATCTTAGTGATGCTTATCAGTTAGCTGTTGGCAATATGGGAAGACAGTTCTCCGGAAGACTCTTAGAACAGCAGAAGTCCATGAAGGATTCTGAGAGAGCCAGTGAAGATGTGAAGCACTTGCTGTCACAAATATCTTCTCGGGGAACTGATCCATCATTAAACAATATGAGCCCTAGGGTGTCTGCAAACAGCGATGATTTTAGAACTTTTGATGCTTCTAACCCTATAGGGATGCAGATATTACAAAGAAGGATTTCGCTTGAGAGAAATGAATCTAATATATCTCTTGATGGAAGCACTATTAGTGAAATCGAAGGTGAAACTGTGATAGATCGATTAACACGTCAGGTTGAGCATGATAAAAAAGTAATAGGTGCTTTATATAAAGAATTGGAGGAAGAGAGAAATGCTTCTGCAGTTGCTGCTAATCAAGCAATGGCAATGATTACTAGATTACAGGAAGAGAAGGCAGCCCTCTATTTGGAGACATTGCAATGCCTAAGAATGGCGGAAGAGCAAGCTGAGTATGAGGGCGAAGCACTGCAGAAAGCAAATGACCTGCTTGCAGAGAAGGAGAAGGAGATTCAAAATTTAGAGGTTGAACTTGAACTGCACATGAACAAACTTGGAGATGTATCATTGTCAGGTCACATTTTGATGCCAAATCCTGAATCTGGTGCAGGTGAATTGAAGGAAGCACAATTAGATACAAACCATAAAAAACTCAATACCACTTCATTTCACAGTTCAAATGATGATAAGTTTGATATTATCAATACAGTTGTTGAAGCACTGAAGTCGTTTGGAAATAAGGGCGGTAAGACCTTTGTGGAGGTTGAAGATGAAAAACAATATATCTTGCGATGTTTAAAACAATTAGAAGAAAAGATTAATTTATTCTTGAAAAATGAGGTCTACTCCGAGACGACTGATGGAGACAATTCAGCAGAGGAAGAGAGTAATGTAAGTGTTTCCAAAGTTCTTGAATACAGGCAGGCGTCTCAAGAAAATAGTGGAAAGTGAGGGAATCATTTACAAAAGATACAAAGCAAAGCAAACCTCAAGAACAATCTGCTTTTTCATTAAAATTCTGAATATATTATGAAAGGGACAGTGGATTCAAATATAACCAACACGTCATTCAAGATATGAGTTAGATGCTCCTAAACATGATGTTCTGCTTCGAGAAAAACATTAGAAAGGTAGAACAAAGTTTTCTTGAACATGCTGTTATCACTTGAGAAGGGTACCTGGGGACTTGAATTTATTTGAGAATACCTTTTCGCTTGCGAGAAGTACATTCAACTCTAATCAGAAGAAGACAACAGCTTTCAATGTGAATTTCTATAACTGAGCTCCACCTTGAAGGTAAATACTTTACAAAGCCATCTTAATTGTCAATCTTATTCCTGTCTATTTTCCCTTCGTAATGGATTCGACTTATTGTCATTGTACATATAGACATGTTTACAATTGAGTTATAAATTATTCATTGATTTAGAATTAATAAGGAAACTCTTATCAGTCATGTATTTTACCTTTTGTGAGCCTATTCCATGCCTTGTGTTCAAATGTAGGAAGCCTTTGTTTTTGTACGACATATAAAGATATGTGATGAAAAGTAAAGCATACTGGATAATTGTTTTTCTGATTCAGATTAGTGGAGAAAAAAATGGGAATATTTAAAAAGAAGTATCAAATGGCTACATGAACACCGAGTTCGAAACATTGTCAATAGTTGATTACATAAGCATCTCCGTAAGGTATCAAAAAATTTCAAGGCAAGAAGGGATGCAACCCCTTAGCTACAATGAATATGCAAATAGTTCTTGAATGCCTATCGTAAGTGAATTCATTACTAATGTGTTGTTTCTTCCAAAACGGATTAGTCTACTCTTAGTAATGATTTTGTTGAGTAATATAGCACTGCAATGTGAGAGTAATGTTCTATGCTAGTATACTATGTATAATCGTATATTCAGGAACTTCTAATATATACAAGAAATGCTCGATTTCCTGAAAATATTTTGTATATTGTTGCATAACTAATTAAAATTTTGTCTATAATCTGTTTTCAGATGCCTTCTTATGGTAGAAGATGATTTAACTTTCTGGAATGCCAGATGAAGGTAACTGTGATGCACAGCTGGTTATAGAAATTCTAAATCAATTGAGAAGTAAACCACTTCTTTATTTTTTTGTCTTTCAATTTCTGTATATAGGAGTTAAAGTTGAGCCTGTGTGATTATTACTATTTGTCTATGTTTAGTTTTGGTTTGCATAAAGAAAGGACTTTTGTTGTTCAATGATATATTGAACTCTGCAATATTTCGATTCTGGTAAAGTTTTGTTTGGTTATATGAAAAGCTCGTGTTTCTATTTCTTCCTTAATGTCATTCAGTTTTATCGTACCAAACATGATAATAAATGGACCACCTGGTCATGTAAGAGAAACATATGACAAAATGAATGGGAAACCTTCTTTCACTCTTCCAATTAGTAATGTCATAGCCACAATTTGAATAGAATAAGTTATTAGCTATTTCTTTGTTTTTAAATGGAAACAAAAATAGATATGGTAAGAATGGAAGCCACATTTAGAATACAAACAACAGGCCATCTGTTGAGAATTGAGATGCTACTGCTTGTTTTCAACTTTCCCATTTTCAGTTGCTTCTTGCACTACTGCTGGGCTTGGGTTCATCAGTGTCTCAAATTTCTCACCCTTTTCCAGCACAATTTCAATCTGAACATAATGCAAAATCAAAAAGATTGTTCATTTATTGTGTATTTATAAACGAGAAGTTCAGCGTTGCTCAAGAATGAGCGGTGCAACATAGTATCGCAAAACTCATAAAGTTCAGGTCTCCCACTCAATAATTAAAAATTCATGAGTCATAAAGAAACTAGTCTACACATGAGGAGACCACGATGTGTTCGTGTAATCATTTTATTTTCTAATGGTTTAAACTTTTAAATGCGGTGATTTCACACGTTGAAGATGTGAATGTATAAAAATAAACTAAACCTGTTTTTCCTAGTTTAAAATCAAGCCTCACCCCTTCAAAATAAAGCAAAATTTGTCAGGTTTTTAGTGAGAAAATAAATTTTCTTGTGCACATAATGAGACTATTGATGATGTAAAAGTACGTGAAATTGTTCCTTTCAGATTAGGTAATTTAACATTACATAATAAATACAAGAGCATATAGGTACTGACCCTGGCTTTCTGAACTAAACGTCCCTTGGCTTCGTCTTTCATTCCCACTGTGGATATTAAAATCTCTGCTCCAATAATATCACAACAAAGATTAAAATTATATTAGGAAACTTGTCACTCTCTGAAACTGCAATTTATTTAATCTCAGTTAAGAGTAATTACTTACTCTTCTCAGTGGCAAATCCGCTATTTTTCAGAATCTCGGCTATTGTGACAACTGTGGTAATTGCTGTAATGATTTGTACAAAGAAATAAATGTCAGCTCAACCACACATTTCTCATCAAATTAGTCATAAATATGTGAATTTAAGGTCCCAAATATATAAATATAAATAAATAAACTTATCTTTTCTCTAAATTTTAAGAATAAAAATTAGAATATTGTTACCCATGCCCAAAGCAGAAAGCTCAATCTCAGTATTCTGCTGCAAGTACCTCTGCATCATAAAGAAATTATGTTTATATCTCAATTTTAACATTGTTCTAGCAATTATATTGATCTCCTTAAATGGATACACAAATGCTACGTTGCAAAAGCATAGAATAGGAGCATCCGTTGACAATATTAGCATGATAAGATCATTTTATGGTCAAAGAAGAAGAAGATAGGCGGATCCAATCACGATCCCGAGAGAGAGAGAGGTGAGTACCTACCTTAGCAAGATTGACATAGAAGAAGAGAGGTTTTTTTGTGTTCGACACTTGAATTCTGTTCTTCTTCAGATTTTCGCTGTTTATATGCTTCTCTGCATCTGTTTCCATTGTCATTTTTCCCTCTCCAAATATGTTAAAAAAAAAAAAAATCCAATATTAATCTCTAAATTTGGCTGTTGGTTACTATATATCTATAGAGCACAAAATTAGGGGTAATGTTGTTGCCTGCATTTCAATGGAAAACCGAAATTAAAGCCCCTTTTGACCAAGTAAACATAATATCAGTATCAAAACTAGTGGGGATGCACATTTGTAGAGTAGCTTATAAATTTACTTGGAAGGAATTTCAGCCCCCGTTTAACACTCATTAATTTCTCTTTCTCTTTCTCTTTCTCATTCTCATTCTCATTCTCATTCTTCATTTTAACCACACATTCTCCCAATAAAATAATATTACACCACACATTCTCACATCAANACCGTCTTCCTAGAAGCATTACCACTCTTGAATGGGAGAACAGCTTTGTATCTGTCTACAGCAAAGACAATCCGAACTTACTTTTCAGCATGTATGTGTAACTTGTTCCTCTTTGCTTTTACTTTATGATCTATATTTATATGCACATAATGTACCCAGTACACGATAATATTTAGCCCCTGTTTGACACCCATTAATTTCTCTTTCTCTTTCTCATTCTCATTCTCATTCTTCATTTTAACCACACATTCTCCCAATAAAATAATATTACACCACACATTCTCACATCAATCACTATTCCAAAATTTTTATTCTTCTCAAAATAGGTTTCATACATGGGCTCATTTTACTTTGTGAACTACATTTTTCAGTTGTACAAACATCGGAATCAAGAATGCAGTTTTATTTTCTGGTTTAAATTTCTTTCAAGATTGATGGATTACATGTATATTAACAGTATCTATAAGAATATAGGAGATTCTCGCATCTCTCTTAGAGCATTGTTGAATATCTTACGATTACTTTCGAGCGTATAACTATTGTAAAAAATTTAAAGCGACTCTTTTTGAACTGTGTTTGAACACATTAATTCACAATATTCAGTTTTCTTTTCTTTTCTTTTTTTTTTTCTTTTTCTTTTTTGTTTTTTTGTGGTATTATTTTGGTATCAGAGCAAGTTTTTTCGTACCTGATGATAATTCATCGATTTCGACCTCTTCATTGCATAAACAACTTGGTACACATCTTATGTGTTTATTGAATTAAAACTGGCATCATTTTTAAGAAATCAATCTCAGGCAAGTCATCTTCTTCTTTTTTCTCGTATTTAGATTTTAATCTCGACCCACATGGGATCTTGTTGACTTACCTTTAAACAAATATATTGGGTTGCAAAATTGAAAATGAGTTCATAAAATCAAAATTCATTCAAGAATATGGTATTGAGTATTGATTATGGAGAGACGTTTGTTCTGATTGCTTGACTCTCTTCTGTTAGAAGTTTCATTGTTGATGCTGCAACTAAAACAAAGTTCGAATACTTCATCGTTTCATTAAAATGTCGTTTGAAACTTCTTGAGCAGTTTTCTTAACCATTAAAATGTCGTTTCATTGTTTACAACTTTCTCCAAAGCTTCATTGGCAGTACATTTATTCCATTTTTCTGTGACATATTAATTATTTTGATCGGATTTCTGATCCAATTTAATTGGCGCCTTGGTATCGATTGGACAAATACTGGGTTGCTCGAATCCGATCTTTTCTTTTCTGAAGAAACTTCTGTAGAGATTTCTTTAACGAGAGGCCACGATTAATAATAGTAGGATGCAACTGAAATTGCAGATATGGTGATGCCACACCCACACTACTATTTCTTGACTTGTTTAAGTTTTCTTCCATTTCCATTCTTGCAAGCCATTAAAATTTATATTCGCCAAGTTTTCTGCGAATTTTCTTAAGTTCTTTCTCATCCATTAATCAGTTTTTGTATGCCTACTTTCTTGGAATTGTTAGAGCTGATGTTTTTCTTAACCTATCAATCTTATTAATAAACATAAAATAGAGAAGTCCCTGATTTTAATGAATTAAAAAAAGGATTAAAAATAATTAAAAGCATATGGGAAATTATGTACCTGTATTTCAGTTGAATCGCTCTGAAAATTTGTAACCCTTTGCCTCGTTGATGAGCACCTAGTCCTACAAGTATAAATGGAAAAATCACGTATGCAATCTCGTGCATGCAACTCCAGCAATATATATCAAGATTTAGGATTACAATCTTGCTACATTGCCGGATAACATGACATTTCATCATTCGTGAGTCAACATTGTCATCCAATCACTTGTTGCCACACCTCATTTTGTCATTCAAGATGTTAAAAACATGTCGCAAAGTAGATAATTCTTAGTATTATGCAAAATATCCGAATTCAACTACGAATCCTACATAAAAGACATTCCTTACGAAAAAGGCATCAACGGCTATTTTTCGTTCATTGGAACATTAATGAACACGTCATTGATGTTCCAAAATCCGTCGTTGACCCTCAGAAAAACACGAAAAAGGGACTAAATATATATATATCAAACTTACACCGGTTGACTACAAGAACTCGAACTCGAACTCGTTGATGGCAAGGAAGGAAAAAATTGATAATAGTTTCTCCTCATTTCTTTTCCTTTGATTTTACTTCCTCCGGATCATTACATAAAACTTTTCTCGTCGTTCCATATATAATTCATTTCCATACAAAAGATGAAAGATAATCTCATTAATTTACAAATTAAGTAGAGTACGTAGAATGGGACTAATAAAGAAAACTCTTAATGGGTTTTATAAGAAAATGCAAACCCTACAAAATATCAGTGTGCCAACATTGTTAATTAATTCAGCCATGTGAAACATGTTTGGTTTATATCTCCACGTGCTGAAAAGAAACACTCCTATTTTACTTTAGCTTTCGTGCTATGTTGTTTTTAGTTCACATTTTTTCTACTTTCAGATGCCTTTCCTATTTTGGAAAGTTTGTTAGTGTGGAAGGTTTTGAGCACATTTCCATTACCAGCTAGCTCTTTGAAACTTATGGGGCAGATCATTTTCTTTCCTGGTAACTACTTTTTGTATTTCCATTCTGTGGGCTTAATAGTTCTCATAAGTTATTGGGCTTTTGCTTTGACCCGGTTGCACTACCTTGACTATTTGTGGCCATTGATATAGTGGATGGCTAGGATTTTCACCTTTGATTGAGATATTTTATTTGGCTTGTCTTGGAAGCCTTTGGACGGCACTTCCAAGAATTCAAAGTGGACAAGACTTTTGTCTTCTAATATACACTTCTTCAGACTCTCTCTCAAGAAACTACAATGTAAAAAACGTTTCTCCTCTTCTTCATTATTGGTGCTCCAAAATCGACCTTGAAGCTAGTTTAAATTGGGAAACACTCTTGAATACTTAGACCTGAAAGAGTGGCTAAGTTGTGTGATAATTTCTCGGTGGCTTAGTGGTGATTTAGGACATTTTTTCTTAGCTGATTTGGGAGATCATTTGATCTATGACCTTAGCCAGCTGATGAGAGGTTCTGAACCGGTTCTCTAAGCTCTCTATGTATGGCGATTTGCATAGCATGGGGGCTGTTCCTGAGCCTAAAAATCCCTACCATTCTCGGCCAGTGAAGACAGGGAAGTTGCATTCAATTTTTTTATGTTCTGATGATTTTCGGCTTTTACATTAATTGATGTTTTCTGTCATTCATGGTTTCTATAGTTTCTGTTAAGCATTATATATATATATATATATATATATAGTATTGTGAGTTGAAGAATATATGATTATGTCAGTTTAATGAGATTGTATATGATTGATTTTATTGTGACTAAAGGATCGTTAAACGATAATTTTCCCAACAAAACTGGTATCAGTGTTAGATTTTCGGTCTAGGGTTTTTGGTTGTCCTTTATTGATTTGGGTCTAGTGATATATCTATATAGACCTTCAAAGGTCTAAACAGAAAACATCATTGTATTGGCATCATGTTTTTCAGATTTCAACACTGACTCCTCTTTTCTTGTTTATTGTGTATGTGTTGGCTGGATTGGGTGATTTGGTGACATTGGTTGGCTTGCTCGATTTTGGAGTTGGGGGTGTATTTACTGTTTTTCAATAGTAGTTGGTAAGATCGTTCCAAACTCATTCTTAAGTTCGGTTTGGTATTCTTTCCTGATTAACGCATGATTAAATGATTACATGTATGTGAATTCTGTTGATTGAATTCTCGTGATTGATTTGTAATCTTGAATGCATGCTTACTTGTTCAACATACATGTGTATTGCCTGAGCTTATATCACACTTGCGCACACATCACAATGAGGTTTCGTGATTGGATTTGTTTTAACTATGTGCTTTCGACCTTATATTGATCATCTGGAAAAGATTTTTTTCAAAACATTTACTGTTATGTCCTTGAGTACGGGCCACTCTTTTATAGAATTCGGAATGGGTTCGAGGGTCTAGTTATTGCAATTCGATGGAAATGGGGACTA
>CAIGRH010006818.1:0-11909 GCA_903798295.1 Fraxinus nigra | reverse complement strand
GGTTTAGTCATGGTACTACATTTTCTTCTGCTTAATCCCATTTAATGTCGAGAACCCATTGAGGGTCACTAAGAAAACCGTAATTTAAAATATATTGAATGTAAGAAGGTATTCTTATACACTGTGTATGATCTTTCAATTTTAGGATTTAATTGTGGCGAGGCAGCTAATATCGCTACTCCTGAATGGTTGAGGATTGCAAAAGACGCTGCTATTCGTAGGGCATCAATTAATTGTTCTCCAATGGTGTCTCACTTCCAGTTACTGTATGACCTAGCACTTTCCTTATGTTCAAGGTTTGATTCCTTGCTATAACTGATTTTGTGTTTTCATTCTGCAGTCCCTGGCCTTCGAATTGGTTACGCCTCTAAAATTGCAATGGTTTTAGGTTCATATCCAGTGGAATGAGGTTTTATTGATGTGTAAACTATTATCCTGAAGCAGTTAATGCTAAGGATAGGATTTGTGGGCATAAAACTGCTCTGGTTCTTTTTAATTGTTACATATTAATACACTCAGACACTATTTTTTTTGTTCCCAACTGAATGATTCCAAGTTTTCTTCTTATGACTTTTGAATATTGGTTCAACCATTTCAAGAAAATTAACATTTGGACATACAAACTAGAATTCTTGGTAGCATTTTCTTTTCCTGTGTTACTTATTTATCAAACTTTGCGCCACATAACACGTGACTTCCATTTTTCAGTCTTGAATTAACACGCATGCTTGAAAGGCCCTTCTCTTGTAAGTCGGTGTACTCTTTCGTACAAACAATTTAATGTTTAATCTCTGTTCCAAGTATAGTTCACCTATATATGATAAGGTACAGCTCTTGATAATTTAGCCACCAATCTCCTCTCCATGTGTTTTGCTGTGGCATTTCACATCAAGAAATGTTTCTTTGCTGAAGCTTTCACTCTTAAATGTACAACAGAATGGATTAGTCTTTGTTTTGGGCAGTTATGTATCATGAGTGCCATTATTGTTAAGAGAAACCAACCAAAATCATGTGGCTTATGCATAATCTATATACTGCTATGATTTTTATTTTTTTTTGCAAATTATGTTCATCATCATTTTGTACTTGTGTTTTTGCAGCTTACCAAAGAGCATTTGTGTGGAACCACGGAGTTCTCGGTTAAAGGATAAAAAGAAAAGTGAAGGAGAAATGTTGATCAAAGAGCTATTTTCGAAGGATGTGATGCAGAACAACAATACACTTCATATTCTTGGAAAAGGATCTGCCGTTATAGTTCTTCCTCAAAATTCTTTAAGCAGTTCAAATTTACGAGGTGGATCCCAGTCAGCAGCCAGATCTAGATTGTTCTCCAGATTTTGCAGTCCGGATCTTGAGTTGAAAACTGCAAAAAATACTGTTTGTGAGGACGCCACGCTGAATAGGAACCAAGAAGTGAGGGAAGTGAGAAGTTATCCAGTAAAAGGGGAAGTTTATTCTTTGTGCAATGGTAATGAGCTTCCCTCTTTAGCTCCTCAGACAGGAAATGCAGACTTTGACACAAAACAAGCTTCCCAATTTGATAGATTGTCAGAACAGGGACTGTTTTCATGTGTCACTTGTGGTATTTTGTGCTTTGCCTGTGTAGCAATAGTTCAGCCGACAGAAACTGCTGCTCGTTATCTAATGTCAGCTGATTGTAATATCTTTGATGATTGGGAAGCAGCTGGCAATGGCTACAATCCCTGCATTGGAGATGTGAAAGCTTGTGTCATGAATACCCATTCAGGTATCTTCTATAAAACCATACATACTGGCTGGTTCATTTGGAAGGGGTTTATTTATATGTATTTTTTGCCTTCTGTAATTGGATTATATAGTTGATATATCCTATACATGGATGTGGGTATGCATAATTCACTCTCTCTCTCTGCGCGCGCTTGTGCTATTTTGGTTGGTTAACATATGTGCTACACTTGAAAATATAGATGCATAACTTCTCTTCTTGTGTATCTGTATTCAAGTGAACGCATGCTTGGATCACATTTGGAGCATGTTTGGCTTTAAAGCTTACTTCTAGAACACTAAGTTGTGAGTAAAAAAGTAACTTTGAAAATCATGCTTGATGAATTTGCTTAGCACCTGTTTGAGCCCTATTTTTTGAGAATCGATTTTGTAAAAAGCGATTTTCCTAGAGAAAATATGGTTAAAAAGTATGGAAAAGTTTTAGGTTTATGTGAAAAAAAAATTTATTGGGAGAATGCATGATTAAAAATGAGTTTTAAGGGAAAAATGAATCTTAAAGTATGGGGTTCAAACAAGGCTTAAAACTAAGAGTTCATTTGGCATAATTTATTTGAAAATCATATTTCCTCAAACCCATTTTAAACCACAAATTCCCCAATAAAATTATTTTGCAAGTGGACCCTTAACTTTCTCTACTTTTTAATCGCACATTCTCCAAAAATCATTTTTCACTTACAAAATCTCTCCCAAACAAACACTAAGTTTGACTTACTCTTAAGCACAGTTAAATGCATCAGTTTCATGACTAGTGGAGAACTTCTCTTACCACAGTTAAGAGTGGTTGTGGTTAAGTTGTGCCCACGGCCCATTAAGATTCTACCACTCCACAATGTAGATTATTCTTTTAAGATCGATGCATTATATAGGCAAGATATTTAATGCTCTTCTGTGGATGTTTATTTGAAAGATAATTAGTAGAAGATATGTGTGGATGTTTCTTTGGAAGATATTAATAGAAGATACGAAGGACTAGGAAAGAATACTTGATTTTGATTTCTAGTTAAGTCACTAAATTAATAAGACCCTGCTTATCGTTGCCACTTGTACTGCATATGATTTGTTATAATTATGGATTCTATATGCGGACCTGGGACTATCCCTCACAAATGGCCTGCCTTCTAAGGAGGCACTGATATGAATGGCATTATTGTAACCCATAAAATATAGATTTGGCGTTCTCAAAATTTTTAAGATACATATGTAGTAAAAAGTATAAATATAAGTATGCAAATAAATGCATAATATATAGTCTTGTATATGCCAAAAAGCAGAAGCAACTTCCCACCAAAATAATATGTTGCTTATGATTAGTGTTGCAAAATCAAACTTTTAAATAGAAGTTAACTTCATTTACTAATATTTTAAGCAAAGAAAATAAGCACTAGTTTCTAGAACTTGCAAAATACTTCTTCGATATAACTGCCAAAATCTTTAACGATGTTTCTCCGTAAGCTAAGAGAATAATAGTAATCAAAAGAAAGACCTATAGATTTGTATTGACATGGATTCAAGTCAATCACTGAGTTAATTTTTTTTAGCAATAGATTCAATTTTTCTATTTTAAATGCTAATTATTGATAAAAAGTATCTGAATAAAAAGAAAGACACACAGATTTGTATTGGCATGGATTCAAGTCAATCACTGAGTTAATTGTTTGAGCAATAGATACAATTTTTGTATTTTAAATGCTAATTATTGATAAAAATTATCTGCATAAATTTTGTCCAAAATGTGTCCTTATTGTATCCAGACAGTATCCTGACATTATCTGCTATTATAAATATTTTACACGCATACTGGATATGTATCCAAGTGTTATATAGAAAGGGAGTTTTGAAGTATCCATGCTTCCTAGCTGCCTTTTTATGTATCGTGCTCAAATGAAAGAATGTGCTTGTGAATTATAATTCAAACTTTTTGTTCATTTGCAGGATCTGTTCTTAAAAAGACATCACATGGACTGTTTGATGTCCCAATAAGCTCTGCTGCTCAAATTGGAACACTAGATGATGATAGCACGATAATAGTTTCGAATAGTAAAACACAAAAAGATACCTCTTCCCTCGGCCTATTGGCTCTGATGTATGACAATTCCTCTGATTCTGAGGAGGAAGAGGTCGAAGCATATATTCCTGTCAAAGACCCTGAAACTAAAGGAAGTGATTGTTCTGAAGGTGTACATGACGGTCAAGAGCTCTGCTATTACCAAATTGACAGTGGGAATGAGGTTCCTCTCATAATTTCCAATTCTTACTCAAAGCATGGCACAGCCAGAGCGGGAAATAAGGACAAAGTATATCAAAATTTAGATTATTCTGATGAGTTTGAAACCGACAATTGTAAATTGCTTGACTCAAATTCTTTAATGCACAGTTTTAGAAATTTAACGAAATTACAGAACAGTGCCTCAAGTTGTAACCCTGTTGCCGATAAGGATGGAGCAACAATTAGCACTGGTTTGGTACCACTTGAGAAGACAACTATGTCTTTTGCTCCAAGATCTGATGAAGAATCTTCTAGAATGCATGTTTTCTGCCTTCAGCATGCTGTACAAGTAGAACAGCGGCTCAGTACATTTGGAGGAGCTCATGTTTTCCTAGTCTGTCATCCAGGTGAGACGTGATTTATTTTTTCAGCTTACAGTTTGTAATGCCTTTAGTGATGTGTGGTACGCTGTAATAGATGATGAACACGATTTTTGCTTCTTTTTCTTGTTGTTGTCCAATCTTTCCATTATAAAATGTTTTTCAGGTGAATTAGTTTTCTATTTCTTTGAGTCGTTATGTTGGACTGTAATGAATGATAATGAAATATTACGTGATGGTTTTTGGTTTTACTGGTCCAAGTTTGGAAGACATTTTTTTTAGCATAATTTCATTTTAACGTGATCTAATAAATCGGACTATCTCAATTTCAGAACTCGTGATTGTAATGATTCATACTTGTCAATAGACTTGTTATACACTAATGGAACGTAGAAGTGGATTGATTATTGACTCTTATAGTGTACCTAAGTGTGGCATCCCCCTAAAACCTTACCCCAACAAACTAAACATTAAAATAAAATATAGTAGTATAAATACCTTAAATGTCCCATCTTTGTTTCTTAGTTTCATGCATTTCCTCTTTCCCTTTTTTTTGGACATTTCCTCTTTCTTGTCATGTACTGGTTGATAGTTTTTGTTGAAAAATTTGCAGACTATCCCAAATTAGAATCTCAAGCCAAAAAGGTGGCAGAAGAATTGAAAATTGATTTTCTCTGGAATGATACGCCATTCAGGGAGGCCACAGAAAAGGATGAGGAAATGATACGATTAGCTTTAGATAGCGAAGATGCTATACATGGTAATGGAGACTGGGCCGTGAAACTTGGCATCAATCTCTACTACAGTGCTAGTCTTAGCCGATCTCCTCTCTACAGTAAGCAGATGCCATACAATGCAGTTGTATATAATGCTTTTGGGCGTAGTTCTCCAGCAGACACTCGAGAAAATGATGGCAAGGGATCAGGCAAACAGAGAAGGATTGCTGTTGCTGGAAAATGGTGTGGTAAAGTCTGGATGTCGAGTCAGGTTCACCCATTGTTAACTAACAATCCTGAAGATCAAGAACTGGAGAAAACCAATCCTACTTGGGCTGAGACGGATGTGAACCTTGGGAGGCCATTAGATGCCTCCCGAACTGCTGAAGCAACTTCTACAAGCTGCAAAACTAGTAGAAAGAGGAAGAGTCGAGCAGAAAATAGGTCGGCCGAGATAGAAAAATCTCTGATGGCAGAAACTCCGGAGGAATCTTCCGAAGAGTCTTCAGCCTGGAACTTTCTTAAGCAAGTTAGGAGTAGGCTTGGAAAAAAGAGAATGGAAGAAGAGACTAAAGAACCCCAGAATAAAGGTGAGAGAAGCAAGAAAAAGCTTGAAGCACTCACTGAAGACGAGGTGGAAGAATCTCCGATCAGGAACTTTCGAAAGCAAGTCAAGAGTAAGCTTGAAAACAAACGAAGGAAGAAAGAGAATCCTGAGCCTCAGAATAAACATGAGAGAAGCAAGAAACATTTTGACTCACTCACTGAAGACGAGGTGGAGGAACCTTCAGTCAGGAACTCTAATGAGCAAGGTAAGAGTAAGCTTGGAAGCAAGCGAATGAAGAAAGAGACTCCTGAGCCTCAGAATACTCGCGAGAAAAGCAAGAAACATATTGACCCACTTAGTGAAGATGAGTTGGAAGAATCTCCAGTCAGGAACTGTCGTAAGCAAGTCAAGAGTAAGCTTGGAAATAAGCAAATGAAGAAAGTGACTCCTGAGCCTCAGAATACTCATGAGAGTAGCAAGAAACAGTCCGACTCACTTATTGACAGCGAGCTGGAAGGCTGGCCAGGTACACGACTGAGAAGAANCAAGAAACATATTGACCCACTTAGTGAAGATGAGTTGGAAGAATCTCCAGTCAGGAACTGTCGTAAGCAAGTCAAGAGTAAGCTTGGAAATAAGCAAATGAAGAAAGTGACTCCTGAGCCTCAGAATACTCATGAGAGTAGCAAGAAACAGTCCGACTCACTTATTGACAGCGAGCTGGAAGGCTGGCCAGGTACACGACTGAGAAGAAGAACTTCAAAACCAGGTAAAGATTCAGGAACCAAATCAGCTAAAGCGAGATCCATACCAAAGATGCTGAATAAAAATATCATAACAAAGAAAGGTCAAGCCATGAAAGTTCCGGCTAGTGGTAACAATGCTAAGACAAAGGACGAGGAAATGGAATACCCGTGTGACATGGAAGGCTGCAGTATGAGTTTTGGCTCGAAACAGGAGCTTAAATTGCACAAACGGAATATCTGTCCTGTCAAGGCATGCGGGAAAAAGTTCTTCTCACACAAGTACCTGGTGCAGCATCGACGTGTTCACATGGACGATCGTCCCCTCAAGTGCCCATGGAAAGGCTGCAAGATGACGTTTAAGTGGGCATGGGCTCGGACTGAACACATAAGAGTTCATACGGGTGCTCGTCCTTATGTTTGCACAGAGGCGGGATGCGGCCAGACTTTTCGGTTTGTGTCAGACTTCAGTCGACACAAGCGCAAGACAGGTCATTCTTCGAAGAAATCCAAAGGATAAGTTAAGAGATGATGCGATTCAACATGGCTGATGTATCTGTTGTTCAAGTGACATAAATAGTACTAGGTCCTAGGTTCAGTTTAACATTGTAATTTTTCATTGTGATACAGATGATTCTGCTTTGTTGGGTTCCTCATTTGGGCCCATTTATCACCTTTAACTGGAACAATTTGTTAAATCTTGGAAGAGAATTTTCTCCAGAAGAGGGAATTAAACATTCCCAAATTGGTCTTGAATAGGATAAGTTCCTCTTTGTGTATTTCTTCGATAACCTGTGTTCGAAAGTTACTTTTTCTTTTATGAAGTAAGTTTCATGTTTTCTCCAGCGTTTGACTGCGACAAAGTCATGTATCCCATGGTCAGGGTTTGACTCTATAGTTGAGAGTGACTTCGCCTATTGTAAGCATAAATTGTAATTTATAGCCATTTTTATATCCATCCCAATGACGGATCCAGGAATAGGTGTAGGCTAGGTCAGTCGACGGTTGTTGACCATTGACCATCTCTCCCCCACACATCATGCCTTTTGAAAGCACATCTCCGTCCGTCATAGTCGCAGTGGTATTTCAACTAATACTATATTAAAACAAAGAAAGACAAATGAAAATCAAACTATATATATATCCCAAATCACTAAAATGGTGATCCATCTGATGGGAAGTGAAGAATCAACTAATCACCAGAAACATACTGAGCAAAACCCACAACAGAGATCAACTTCTAAAATTCTTAACTGTAACCAATATTTTAGCTTCAATTATTTGAGCTATGGTTGCTCCCATGGCAAAAAGAAACCTTTTTTGGTTCCTCTTTTCAATTTAAAACAAATTCCTCTTTCAATAAAGCCAAAAATTTATAGTGGCGAATCTAGGAAGTGGGGGTGTCAGTGTGGGAACAATTTTGCAAAAGTGTGCTACAGTGTAATTTTATGCCAAAAAAAAGTTTTAATAGTTCACATTACAATACTTTTATGTAAAAAAAAAAACTACTACTATTGATAAGATAAAAATTCACTTATAAAATATTTAAAGTTACTTAAAAGTAAAAATTCAATTAAAATTATTTCAAAGTATAAAATTAACTTATAATTGTAAAATTTGCTAATAAGTAAAAAATGCTAACTTAAAATTTTAAGTAAATATTGAATTTTATTTAGTTTTTTTAGCTGAATATTACCCCTGTGTCAAAATGCTAACTTAAAATTTCTCTTTCTCTTTCTCATTCTCATTCTTAATTTCAACCACACATTCTCCAAATAAAATAATATTACACACAAATCAAAAACTTTTCATCACTTTTCCACCACACATTCTCCCATCAATCACTATTCAAAAACTAATTCTTCCTAAAAAATGGGGGCCAAACACACACTTAATTAGATCCAGTCAAATCTCGAAGAGGCAGGTTGAGACATAGATTCATAGTTCCACTTCAATCAATTTAGGNAATTTCTCTTTCTCTTTCTCATTCTCATTCTTAATTTCAACCACACATTCTCCAAATAAAATAATATTACACACAAATCAAAAACTTTTCATCACTTTTCCACCACACATTCTCACATCAATCACTATTCTAAAATTTATATTTCTCCCAAAATGGGTTTCAAACATGGGCTAACTTATATGTGAAAAAATTACCTACTAGTAAAATATCACATATAAGTAAAAAAATCATAAAAGAAATTATAAATTGAAAATTTCACTACAGGACATGAGGTTATTTTATTTAAAATTTTTTTTTTAGAACTGATGGATAATAAATTCTCAAACATAGGTTGAACAGTTCTAAAAATTGATATTAAAATTACTCAAAATCGGTACTTTAAAAAATGCCCATAACCAACACCCCCGAAACTCCGAAGTAGGCTCTTACCGTTTTTACTACGTAACTTGTCTATCTAATGTATTTTGTTTAATCATTTAACTAAATTATTCTAAAATATGTACTTGCGTGTGTATATTTGTAATGTTAATTTTTAACAAAGAAAAAAGTTGTTTTGCATCATATTTAGAGAAATATATATTTTTCTTAAAAAATATTTATGTTTCGTAATTTTACTTAATAATAACTAAAAAATTAGAGCAATATTTCTTTAGCCGAAAGCTATACTCAATCTAAATATAATGGGAAACAAATCTTAATAAATGAGAAGAAATAGAGAAACCAAATTTATTAGAATTTTATTTATTTATATATTTTGAGGACCTTTTGTCTAGGGGTAGACAAAATGTCTAGACCAAACCAGACTACACCAAAACCGAACCAAATCAAGCAGTTCGATTTGGTTCTACGAAAAAAATTAATAGTTTTGTTCTTCGAACAAAAAAATCATTTGGTTATAGTTTTGATTCGGTTCTTATTTTAGAATCGAGAACCAAACTTAATTTATAATTTTATTTTTTTGTATGAATTTGATTTTATGTTAATTGAAGCCAGTCCAATAGTCATTATTTTGGTATAGCCCATTAATTTTAACTGTATTCAATATCTATAGTTAAACATAACTTCAATGCATCATTTAAAATTCAAGTCCTTAAAGTCCCTAGACGCCTTCCCAAATTCTTAATCTCTCAAACCTCAACAACGTAGCTTTTCAGTGCGGAAACTTCAACTTTGTCGCCACCAATTTACTGTTCCTCCAAAGTCCAAGCCATCAAGATTTAAGGGTAATATATAGTAAAAAATATCATAATTTACTAGATATCTTTCTTTTCTTTTATAGTTTTTTTGTGCAACTTTATATATATCAGTCAAAGATTCTAGTTAGACAATATTTTTATTGAATTGTGATCTAAGTCAATTTGAAAAAAAAAAAGTTAGAAGTAGACTACAAATATTTTCTTATTATTCAGAGAGTGTTTGGTGGGGATTAAAATTAGATTTTTAGTTAATTGTGATAGAAGTTTTTGAAATGTGTGGTTGAAAAGATGTGGGACCCGTAAAGATGTGGTTAATATTGATTGTTTGACTTTGACTTTGACTTAAATTAAAATCAAATTTTAATCCGGCCCAAATAGGCCCCTCAATATTATATTATTTTTTGGAATTTGATACAGTACGATGTACGTTATCATGATGGGTCAATCTCACATTTATTCAATATAAAGCTTTTGTTTCTACTTCTATTTTTTACTCTTATAAGTGTTGTTAAATGCTAATTAATATTTTGTCTTCTCTATTTGGTAATTTATATGGATTCTGACGTAGAAGAAGTTGTAGAGCAACCTAAAGAGAGGTTAGAGGCAGTGTTCTAAAAAGCGTAGAGCGTGGTTAGGCGTGAAGGCCAAGTTTAGATGTAAAAAACGTTTTTTTTATTTTAATTTTTAATCATTGTAAAAAATTTCAATAATTCAATAATACATACCAAACATCTAAAATCATAAAATACTGCATTTACTTAATAATTTCTACATAAAGATAAGTTTCAAAATCATAATTACATAACGTAGATAACTTTTAGCTTAAATCTTATCTAATCTAAGTTTTTATAGGACTCCAATTCATTTTAAAGTATTATATTTTTTTCCGTTCTTCCGTCTTTTCAATTATCTAGAGTCTTGAGTTTTTGAAGTTTGAAGGGATGGTAAGTTACTGAGTCTGGACTGTGGGTTTTATATTTAAAAATAAAAATAAAAATTGAGTCTCCTTAAAATATGGGCCTGATGTGTTCCTAGGTACGCGTAGACGAGCATTAAGCAGTCAATGACAACGTTGACCGCTTAATTTCCGCTTAGGCTAGGCGCGTCTAGCCACGCCTAATCGAGCATTAAGCGGTCAACAACAATATTGACCGCTTAATTTTCGATTATGCTCAAGACGAAGCGTTTTTGTCACGCTTCGCGCTAAGCGCGCTTTTTAGAACACTGGTTAGAGGTATGGGCACATTTCATGAAGTTATCGGATGGAAAGACTGCAAAATGCAATTACTATAAGAAAGTATACAAATGTAATGGAACTTCTACTTTGCGAAAGCACTTAAAGACTTGTCTTGCTTATAAATGTACTAAGACAGATGACAAGCAAATGGTTTTAAAACAAAAAAAAACTGATGATTGTAATCAAGCTAATGGTGAGGGTGACAAAGGAAATTTGAAATTTAGTGCTTCGTTGAATGTTACCTATAACATTTACTTTAATGAAGTTCATAAAATTGAGCAGATTTTGAACAGAATGAGTGACAATCAGGATAGTGTGCTGGATAATATGGGTAGTAGCATAGAGGGTAATTTTGACAAGTATCGGGGAAATGTTGATAAGATGAATAATATTTTGATTGTAGCAGTTGTGCTTGTTCCACGATATAAATTAGAGTTTGTTGTACACTGTATTGACATTATATATGACTCTGGTAGGGTTGAAACCACAAAAAGTGAAGTTGATAAATTATTGTATACTTTGTATAATTAGTACAAGGGATGGGAAAGTGATACTGATAGAGCTAGTGGTGGTGGTGGTATTAATGATGGAATCATTCTATTGGATGGTTCTGATGATGATTGGAATGACTTTGATAATTTTGATTTTGGATACAAGAAATTAAAAACTAGCATAGACAGTTTGTCTGGAAAAAAAATGAGATTCAAAGATATTTGATGGAACCAAATGAAGATACAAAATATGTAAATTTTGATATTTTAAATTGGTGGAAGATAAATACCCCAAGATTTAAAATTTTGTCAAATATTGTAAGAGACGTGCTTGTCATTCCTGTATCTACAGTTGCTTCTACGTCTACATTTAGTATTGGAGGGTGCATTCTTGATTGTTTTAGGAGTTATTTAACTAGTACAACAGTTGATGCTTTAATTCGTACCCAAAATTGGTTACGAGAAGAATCTAGGCTTTTAAGAGTAATTCAAGACATAATTTACATTGAGGAGGCCGAGTTCTATGCAGAAATTGAATCTGGTAAAATTTATTTTATAAAATATTATTGCGTTACATCTTATTAATTGTAAATGATTTTAATTTATTTTTGTTTGTTGTAATTGTGTATTTTGAATTATGTTTGTAGAGTTTCTCAAAGTTAC
>CAIGRH010006816.1:0-17851 GCA_903798295.1 Fraxinus nigra | reverse complement strand
TCTTTCTTGCTTTTGCAAACTGTTTTGCATTTCCAAGGTTTCTATTGATGAAGGTTCTTCAAGAACTTCATTCACTTTTTGGTTTTGTGATGTAGCAAGCAATAACGTTAGCCAGTTCTTAAATAGACTTTGTATAGCCAGTGACTGGGTTGTTGTCTCATCTGCAGTTGATGTACAAGAAACAGGAATGTTCTGAACTGAAGATTTCACAGAAGATTCTTCACTCTCAGAATGTATATACGAAACTTTAACATGATTCTTCAGGGTCTTTGACCCATTAACTCTACTTCCAGCATCACCACAACTGCTACCTTTGAAAGCTGATATTTTAAATAACTTTGTCTTTGGTCCAAGGACAAAAGTAGCTCCTACACTGGGATGGGCCATTTGATTAAACCATAGATAGGAATAGGATGTAATATAACCTAATATACAGTAACAACATAAATAACATACAATTTAATAATGCAATAACCATCAGAAATGAACGAAAAGTTTCAATATTCCAGCAGGTCATTTACACACACCAGTGTAGGCTTGTTTTTTATTCAAACTCCACATGAAAATAAACATCAATTTAAAACAAAATTTATGCTCATAAATTAGCAAAGCTTAGCTAAAAAACACACACACACAAAGACTAGACAAGGGGAATAGCCAATTAGCCATGCACTAGAGAATCGAGCTTCTCCTTTATCCACTATTTCACTTAATGTCCAGGAATTGATATTATACTCCTTTTATTGCTTCCCCCTACTAGAAGTTAAGCTTTTCAGTTCCTTCTTATTACGAATAAACTTAGATTGTACATCATCAAACACATTTTTGGCTTGGGTCTCTAAGACAATAAAATATTAAATACACTGTATATCAAACCTAGAGTGCTTGAGACATTTGTTTAGGCATAGGAGTGTATATTCAACCTTGACTCGATCAACAGAGCCAAGCTTGAGCATTTTTAGGCATGTTTATGACACCAAGCTGAGCTCAGAGCATCATATAGCTTGAAATGACTTGGCTAATTGGCTCTTATTACACCCTTAGAGACCCAATACTTATCTAGAAAAATTGTTTACTAAAGAACAGTTCAACGAACACGTTATATCTTTTAGTAAAATAAATAATCAAACGAGCATGCCATAAGTTACAAAATCCATGAGAGGTGGTCTTTTCATCTTTCCATCAATGAAATGACAATATGAGAGAGAGAGAGAGCAATGCCCCAAGGATATTTATCATTGTCATAGTTTGCACTCCAAAATATCATAAATTGTCCAGTAAAAATTGGGGGTACGACAGTGATAAAGACTGATAGGTGTAAAAATGTTTAAAGATCGTGGTTTGAAACTGATATCATAGATTCTCCATACAATTTGGTAACTGAAACGTAAAAGGGGAGGAAGAAGGAGGGAGGGATGTCTAGGCTGTTCTTTATGTTGTTGACGAATAAAACAAGTTGACAGAGGCAAGATCAGGGGGAAAATGACAAAAACAACTGTAAAACGACAATAGCAGAGAGAATGGGGTTAGCAGCAGCAAACAACGAATAATAAGTACAATGGGTTTTAATGTAGAGCTTTTTTTCTTGCTTGCTGTTTTACCTTTTTTGTCCTGTCAAATGAGAAAAGGAAAAATGAGTGCAAGAGCTCATTCTGAACCCTAACAGTCACCTGGGTTCCGGAAAAACAGCTCAGTAAGCTGTAATCTTTCAGCAGCGGAATTAGGAATTATACATGTTTCGACGTACAGATAAGAATTTTTTTCCACATAAATAAAAATGTGCACGAGCATATAGAGAGGAGAAAATACAAGTTTGAAAAAAAAAAAACACATAAATATTTGCATGTAGTTTCACCTCAAACAATATTTGCATTTCAAGGAGATAAATCTATTGTTTTGCCCAGCTGCATGGATGGATAGAAAATTTATCAACTTGTTCCCTCTGCTCCATGGTGAATGCCTTAATGGAAAAGCGCTGTAAGGACCCTGAATACAGTGCACAATAACAGTTCGTATATATGTTATGGAAATGAAAACATTGGGAACTTTTACAGAATGAGAATACAAGATGTGGCTGATGCAACTGGGAATAGACAATGATGCACAGACGAGATAATAAGAGTCAATAAATGTCATTTTATCATGATTCAAATCTAGCAAGCACTGCATTGTAAGATATTCAGAGGTAAAAGAGAACAAGCTTAAACTCAATTGCACAATCTACAACTACTGGAAATTTTGCATGCAGTTCCGGCAAATTTCACTAAAAACACGGGTGATTCTGAGGCCTTATTCTGCTAATTCAGAAACATGTTTTGTTTTTGTTTTTGTTTGGGATGAAAGTTAGAACACTATTGATTTTCAGACACAACAGCAGCTCTTTCCCATGTGTGTGTTCAAAGACCTTATCATATCACCACGCCAATCGATCTTAGATCTATAGAATTTTCAAGCTGGGAGAGGAGAGAGAATTTTCAAGCTGTCAGAATCAATTGGAGTTGTTCCAGTTAGGACGGGCTGGTAAGAGCCTTTTTCCACCACTGCAGTGGTGAGAACTGTATTACATTTCAAGCCTAAGCCTTGATAGCATAATAGAATTGAGAAGAAAAATAAAAAGAATAAACCGAAGGCATTTATGATATGCATGGCAAACACTTCATAAACAATTTCTTGAGATAAAAAAATACGAGAAAGTTAAAAACTATACGATACTTCATAAACCAATAAAACAACTGTTTCTGCCTAACCAAACTAAAGCATCATAAGATTATTTACAATACAATTGCAGTAAGTCAGGTTTACTCGAGCATCTTTAGAAAAGGCAATATATTATCAGCTTCCATCAAAGGGAAATTTCAATATTCTAATTACCTGCAACTGATGGGTCGTTAGTGCCATTGTCTACACTGTCTGGGCGCACTCATTTACACTAAGTTAATCTTTTCCCCAAGACCTGTAATCCCAAAAGGAAGATTAGGAAAAACTTAAAAACACTCATTCAAGTAAACAAAAACTCATCTAAAAAATTAAATTACAAATGTCCCTAAAAGCAATCACACAGCCGACACGCCATACAACTTATGTACCAGTTTATACATAAAATCACGGTGTTATAATTCCATAAAACAAACCAAAATGTCAAGGGGAAAATATATATAACAAAGTAACACTCCTGGAAATACATTTTAGCAAATTTGCAGGAAATCACTTCCCTCACCAGATTACCCCCACGTGACCTCATTAATTCCGAAAAAGAGAGAGAAAAGATGGTTCAAATCCAACTACCCAATTCGTAAAATTTCAGAAAATCCACACACAAATAATTCCCCACCAGATTATCACACGTCATATCATGTATTCAGGAAAAACAAAACGTGGGCATATTATTACAACCCAATTCGAAGAAGTTTCCGAAAATCCACAAACAAACACGCGCATAAATACAAACGTATAGACATACAGACACACGTATGTAAGAGGCATACAGAGAGGGGACCATATGACAGCTTCAGAAGTAACTCTGAGCAAATGTTATAAGGAAGCGCGTGAAGATGGAATTCTTCTGATAGCTTTATTTGTTTGGTTCGCAGAATTGCAGAGAGGATGAAGATTTGGATAGAACAACAGGGACAAGGGTCAATATGGTGAAATTAGGGTTTCCGAGGGCCCTTTTCTATTTTTTGTCGGTTGGATGGTTATATTATCTTCACAATTTTTATCTGGTAAACCATGTTTTAATTATAATTAAACTCTTCAATAGCAATTACTTTCTTTTAACTTTTTTATCAATTCTCATCTTCAATCTTCCATTAATTTTGTAATTGAGTAATTATTCGATTCGAAAATTCGGATCCGTTTATCTACTTTATTACTTGTAAACGAATATTGTATATGTTTTTTCCGCAGACAACAAGTCCACATCATTTTCATAATTTTAGCCCGTGTTTAGTACACGTTAAAATTTTCACTATAATTATTCTACTCATTTTCAATCAAATATTCTTCAATAAAATAATATTTTCTATCGCATCAATAAACTTTCCTTCTTTTTTAACCACACATTCTCCATCAATCTACTATTCCAGAATACATTCTTCCCAAATAATGTGGCTCAAACACACTCTTAAACACAAAAACTAGACCATCTCAAAATTTAGTGAGCACTTAAAGATATTTTTTAAAATATAATGAGTAATCGAAAACGTTTTCTAAAATTTAGTCAACGATGAAAGTTGCTTTTGCACTTCATCAATCGCGTAATCAATTCCGTTAAAGATTTATAATTCATAAATTTAATGATCAAAACTCGATATTTTAAGTTTCAGCGATCGAATACACAAATATAAGTTTAATATTATGTTCAGATGTTTTATTATTTTTTTAAGTAGAAAAACTTAACGGGGTTGTTTCGGACATTTGGCTTGTGTAATTCCCCATTTGAGGCCCATTTTGGTTAGTATATTTTAGAATAGTGGTTTTTTTTAAGAGTATATTAGTTTTTAAAAAAAAAAGTGCGTAAATTTATTTTCGGGGTGAGGTGTGATTAATTTCATTCTTCCATTTATTTTCAACCACACAATCTTCAATAAAATAATATTTTTCATCATATTAATAATTTTTCTTCTTTTTCAACTATATCAATTTACTATTCCATGGTACATTTTCCAAAATAAATTGGCTCAAACACACCCTAAAGTGATCAACATTTTCTGTGCACTCGCATCTCCATTTCTCATCGTCTGAATCCCCACTACCAAATGTAGATCAACATTTTCTCAAAAATTCTGTCAGTTTGTAAACCATAAATTCCAGTGAAGAAAGACTAGGCTATTCAAAAATCTGTTATTTTCTTTCGATATTGTTGTTTTAGAATGATAGCAAGGAACTCATATAGCCTTCAAAATTGAAGATTCAAGTTATGGGATTTATTCACAATTATAGCCAATGTCCTTTTGGTCAAATTCCAGTGAAGAAAGCCTATAAGGTTGTCAAGAATCTTTGATTTCCTCTCAAGGTTGTGGTTTTAGAATGGTAGATGGAATCCGAATCTCCTTCAAAATCGAAGCTTCAAATTATGGGATTTATTCATAATCCCAGAATGCCAAAAATCAGTATAGCCACTACCCTTGTGGTCATCTTGATCGTAATAATCATTGGTGGATATTTTAGTTTTAGACAACCCAGTATTGTGCGATTCAGTAGGAGTTCATATTTTACTGTTGTCTTTGATTGTGGAAGTACTGGCACTAGAGTAAATGTGTATGAATGGATGGTGAAGACTTCCAGTGAGAACAATGGAGAATTGCCTATTTTATTGCATAGTTTCCCGGAGAATTTAACGAAGAATAAGAGTTGTCAGTATCATTGTATGCAAACAGAGCCAGGGTTGCATAATTTTGTTGGTAATTCTTCAGGAGTAAGGGCATCTTTGGAGCCATTGATTAATGATGCTAAACAATGGGTGCCTTCAGAGAGACGTGGCATTACTCCAATATATGTTATGGCTACAGCCGGGATGAGGAGCTTGGCAGTGGAGGATGCCCACCGGGTTATGGAGGACGTGGAGAATGTAGTGAAAGAACATGGTTTTCTGTATGGAAGAAAATGGATCAAGGTGTTGAGCGGGAAGGAAGAGGCATATTATGGTTGGGCTGCGTTGAATTATAAAATGGGTGTGTTCGGGAATTCATCTAGATCTTCCACGTTGGGACTTCTTGATTTAGGAGGCTCATCATTGCAGGTGGTGGCAGAAGTAGATAATATGGTTGAGAACGAGCATGTTTTTAGATCAAAGATTGGGTTTGTTGAACATGATATTATAGCGTTCTCATTACCGTCATTTGGATTGAATGAAGCATTTGATCGAACTGTTGTTATGCTCAGTCATACTCAGGAGCACGGAGAAAGTATCGGCGGTAGGTTTGAAGTCAGACATCCATGTCTTGGGGCTGGTTTCTTGCAAAATTATACATGCCATGGATGCTTTAGGCTAGATTCCAGAGAGTTGGGAAACTTGAGCATTCGGGTTCAAGAGAATGAGTTGAAAACTATCCTCCTGGTTGGGGAACCGAACTGGGAGCAGTGCAAAGTACTTGCCCAAGCAGCTGCAATCAATTCAAGCAATTCAGAGTGGTTACACCAAGCATATCATTCAAACTGCATAGGCCTTATTGATTTTGGAGGTGAGTTGAACTATATATCTTGCATTATAATTTTCAAAATTTGAACTTTTATGGGCATTTCGAGGTTGGTTAAATATGCTGTGAACACTCTTTGCAGGAATGTGTGTATAAGTTAGATACAGGAATGTTCTTGATGCTGACGTTGAGAATTCTTTTAAAAGTTCTGTAAACTTTGTGTACAAGTTAGATACAGGAATGTTCTTGATACTTTCAATTTTTATCAACTCTCTTTTAGATAATCTGCAAAGGAAAAAATTATACTAATTCGTCTTGTCAAAGGTAGTAATGAGGCGTGTAAGCTATTATCCCACATTTTGGGTAAAACATGGAATTGGAGCAAAGAAATTGTCGCAGCCGTTATTATCTGTACTTCATGTGGCAAACCAATATCAAATTCCTTAATAAATAGATATTATTATTATTATTTGCATGAAAGCCATCATAATGGAATTAGATGTGGCAATGGGCCGAGCGGCTCGTGGCTCGTTAAAGATAAAAAAAAAAAAGGATATACCTTCCGCCTTGGTCGGCCTGTTTGCCACCACTAAATGGAATGGTTGTAAAATATGAAATACAGTATGTATATCTTTGATCACTAATAATTGCTTCTCTCATGTGCATGCTTTTTACTGTCTCCCTTTTATGTAGTTACTTTACAACTTTTCCATGGGGTCTATGTCAGGCATGTATTGCATATGTTCAGTATATTCCAGTGGGATTTGTGATTGAATTTTTCTGTTGGCAGACTCACAGTTGCATTAACATTTATATTGACTTGTCTAGTCTTGGAAAAAAAATTGGTCACTGAAATTTGAGAATAGTATTCGTTGTTGCTGATGATCATTGTGTAAGTTATCAGGTATATAGAATATGACTCTTTCACGATTAGGATACTTCCATGAAATGAAACTAGCATAGAGCATGTTGCTGATTTACTCGCCCTTAATTTTTTTAATTTTTTGCTATTGTCTCCGTTTTATTTTTTCTCTATTTCACATACAAGAAGTTTGAGAGTTTGCATTCTGCCTTCCTCGTTGGTGTTAATTCTCCACTCTTGTTTATTTATTGGGATATCCCTTATCCTAATGCTTTGGAAGTCCTTAGGGTACTTTAGGCTAATATTATAGTATAATAGACAGTATTTTAACTACTTTTTCCTTCTTTAATATTGCCAAGAGGCCTCTTGTCCATCTTACCAAACATGTCAATAATGTACCTGTAATTCTTTGTTTTCTTCATTTCTTGATTTGAAAATTTTAAAACCTGTGATATTGAAGTGGATTATGATATGAAATATGCAATGTAACTTGGAACCATATTGACATGTTTGGTAAGGTAGACAAGACGCTTCTCGGCAATATTAAAGAAGGAAGAAGTAGTTAAAATCTTCTCTATTATACTATAATATTAGACAATACTACGCCCCAAAAGTACTAAGGAAATATGCAATGTAACTTGGAACCATATTCAACATGAGGATAGACATCTACCATGTTTCTATTAATGGAATTGTAGAATCTAGAAATTGTAGAACCCCCAGAAACAGTTGATACTTGAAGTCGAATTTGTTGATTGAAAATTTCCTCATCCTTAAAAACATGATGTTAGAAAGATGGCTTCTGAAATTCCTATCAGGACAGTGTTTGGGCGACTTCCGTTAAAGTTTTATATCCTTGTCCAAATAAATTAGCTCTTTATCAAACCTGTCATGTATTGTTCCCCAAACTCTTGACAGGTTGCTAATAAATTATGCATTTCTATTTATTTTTATCATTGTTATCTCCCTCATGTATAGCCTCTTTTAGGTTTTCGGTTTTCCTTATTTTTTTGTAAGATTGGCTGATTTACTAAGGATGATAAAGAACTAGTCTACTTGAAGTTTGCCTTAAGATCGGCTGGTTTACTAGATTGAGAAGCCAAAGCTTGACACCTTTTAGTCGAATTGTATATACTACTTTCGAGAAACTGTGTGAAACTTGAACATTCTTTTGTTCAGCTCGACCCAGCATTTTAGCATTTCTAAATAGAACAGTAAAATTCATAGTTTAAACTCATAAATAAGCTCTGAGGGATGTATCTAGGATGTGAGGTTACCGAATGTTATTGTAACACATGTAGTGGCACTGATTCTATTGGTAAGTGGGAACCCTTGGACATGATTTGTTGGTACTTTCAGATTTGCTATTTTCTAAAGACATGATTGAACTGATTTGTGTATATACTTCAGTAGAAAAATGAAGAAAAGTGCTCTCTTCAAGACAAAATGTGGTAAAATCCTACTGGATTATCTCCCCATCATGATTTCTTCTTTCTCAGTAATCAGCATTTATTATTTTATTATATGGTCCTTTTTATTATCAATCAATTATGTGAAGTCATTTTTCCAATTAATCTTCTTCAGGGAAAGAATCTCTCAATTTAACAAAAAGCTTGCACACAGTCCGGCGTTATCACGCATTATCTGGGTTTTTTGCCGTCTCCAATTCATTAAATATGAGCCAGAGAGCAAACTTTACAAAGATGTGGGAATCAGGCCAGCCATTATGTTCTAAATCATGGGCTGATCAAACAAGCATCAACGTACAGTATTGTTTCCAAGTCCCCTATTTGGCATCTCTCGTCGAAAATGCACTGTGTGTAAGCGGTATGGAAATAATTTTTGGACCCGGAGACGTTTCTTGGACATTAGGAGCTGCACTAATTGAAGGAGAATTCTTGTGGCTGAATAACAACAAATCCAAAAATGGCATTTTAACATTGAAAATCAAGGAAATGATATCTTCCCCTATACTTGTATTTGCTGTGTTTTTAATCCTTCTCTTCATAGTTTATTACAGTCAGATTAAGGTTCCCATGCTTGGCAGAAAGGTTGCTGCTGCCAACGTATCATTGCCTTCGTATTTATATCCCAAACGTCAGCCTAACTAAGAATGCGTTTGGCTATGCTTTTTCCATGTAGTAATTAGTGAAAAAAAGTTACCTCCAGACCATGGCGGAATGTATTGACAGGATAAAATTGACAAATTTTAAGGCGAAAGCTAGCATTTAAATAATATTTGCCCTTTTAAGGTGGATTGAAGTTGAAGTCTTTCTCCTTGATGAAGCTTTACATAGAAGTTTTCCCTTATCTTGGCATGCTCGGTCAGAAGGATTAGATGGTACTAAGGGGTGTATTCAATTGGGACTTTTGAAGACCCTTTTTTTTTTTAAGTGATAAGTGGACTTTTATAGGATTTGTATGAAATAGTAAAATCTCTATAGACTTTCATTTTAAAATTTTACAGACTTTTGCAGTAGTTTGACTTTTGAAAACTTTTTTAAAAAAATATTAGAAATCACTAGTATCTGGAGAAAAATAAAAATCTTTAAAAGTCGTTAACATTTTGAAAATCACAAGACTTTTTGAAATTATAAAAAAAATTAATTAAATACATCCAAACTTTTAAAGACTTTTTAAAAGTATGAAAGTCTATTGAATACTTTGACACTTTTAAATAGTAAAGTCTACGTTGATACCTTTAAAATTTTTAAATCCTTAAAAGTCTTTTAAATATTTAGAAGCTTCAATTGAATACACCAAGTAATGTCTAAGACTAAAACCCATATCTTTGTACATCTTTAATGCGAAAATAAATCATGACTATCAAAGCCTTCCCTACCATGTACATCTCTGTATCTTCATTCTTTAAATTTAGAAGGAACGGTATTGCTGTAAAATACTCTTCCGTTACAGTCTTTACCGAGCAAAATCTCACCTACAAAACATTAGCGACAAATCACATCAAACCATATAAAAGTGAAGAGGGCTGAGAAAACTTTATGTATAATAAAAAGGAGCAACTTTTTTATGTTAAGCTTGTTCCTGAAGTCAAAAGCAACTTTTGAGTATTGGAGTGGGGAAGACACTCGAAAACAAATGTCAGCAGAGTACCAAACCCTGGAGTAGAATTCAAAACTCATATGTTTACCAGGATTTTCGATAGCATGGAATTCAATGGGATGTCACTTTTCTTAACAGGACAGAGAGGTCCTGTAGCCCTTTGGACTAAGGAACAACCTTAGGATCTCAGAGTATGAATGAGTTGAAGACTAACTTAGTATTGATATAAGGTTTGGGACTGCCAGTTGCATGTGCTTTCGAATAAGTAGTGAATTATGTTTGACAATGAAAATGAATTAATTGAAAAGAAATATAGAACAAACAATGAAATAAATTCACAAGGAGGAGGTGATTAGCATAAGAAAAAGGTTAAGAGTCTATTTGGTACGGCTTAAAATTCAATTAAAATTAAAAATATGGCCGTTATTGGGTTTCACCCGTCTAATAAAAGTCAACAATAACGGCTACATTTTCAATTTTAATCTGATTTTAATCTCTACTAAACACCCTTTAAATATTGTAAATTATAACTACAGTAAGCTGTCAAAGGAAATAAAATGCGAATCATGGAGAAGCAAGCGAGAAGAATCCGTATGAAATGCTCTTCTTTTTAATCAACTTCGGATGAGCTATCTAGAGCATGTTTGGACAAAGTACTTACAAGGGAAGTAAGTCAAGAAGCTAGTCAACGGAAAGAAGTAACAAGAAAGAGAAGTTGTCTATAAAACAAAGCTTCTCCCCTTTAGCTGTAATACGCAGCTTGTTGCTCGTTACTTACTTTTAAAGAAGCAAGTTTTTGAATTAGAAGCTAATTTTAACTTTTTTCGGAAAAAAAGTTAGTTAAAATTAACTTTATTTAATTCTATTTAAGAAAATTACATAATTATAAAATGTCTACTACATAATTATAATTGTTACTATTTTTTAGTGGAGGTAAATTTATATTATTTATTATTATTAATTAAATGCATTATTTTTTAAATAATAAAATATCATTTAATTGTCTTTATTCCAATTTTACTTCATTTCTTTAAAGAAAAAATAAAATGGGTAAAATGTAACGGTTTGCCACTTCCAAAACGAACATTAATAACTAAGATAAGTGCAAACTATATTAGAGCATGGAATCCAATATTTTGAAACAAAAAATCAATTGTTTCATTTCATACTAGAAAAAAACCACAAGAACGAACATTCTTGGTTTTTTGTCGTTGTTCGATAATATATTATGTTAATTATGAGTATATGCTTTTCGAAAATCATGAGATTGTATATGATGTATTCAAGTAGAGTATCGTTATTTATTACCATTAGTGCTAAACACTAGTCTAAATATTAAATACATGATAAATCTAATTAAATGAATCTTATAAACGCACATTTTTAATTAAACTTATCATTCAATACTATTTACATGCCACACAGACCGGTGCTAAATGGTATTATTCATTCAAGTAAACACATTGTAGGGTAGTATTGAAGTTTCCCTTTAATTTTTAGTGTGTAGCGCCATGAATTGTAGGATTAATTTCATTAACGGTCATTAAACTTTGTAGTTGTGCCACATTGGTCAATAGACTTTAGTTTACTTCAAACCCATCATTGAACTTTGGCATTTATTTTTTAATTGAATATTCCACGTGTCTATGTACCAAGTTGTAGGATTTAACTGAAAATCCTACAAGTTTGTTGACTTGACACACAAGCACCTATGAATTTCGGTTATATAAGTTGGACATCAAATTCATTTAGTGGTCTGAATGAAATATTTGTAAATTTTAGTGACAAATCTGGAATAAATTAAAGTTCAATGATTAAATTTAACATTAAGAGTCTATTTGGATTTAATTTCTTAACTTAAATTATAATTTATCTAATATGAGTCCTATGATTTTTAAAATACAGTGATTGAGAGAAGCTTTGAGGCTACACTGCTAACAACAAAAGGTGATCTAACGATCAAAATTTTATCAAATTGTATTATTTCATCAGGTCGTATCTCGATTTCTTTATATTCAACGGAATTATGTTATTTGTACCCTTTGGGGTACACTTTGGTTTACCCGACCCCCCTCCCCCCCTCCTCCCTCACATGGGGGTTGGGTCTCACATCCAATAAATACGTGTGATCCGACCCCCTTGTTCGGGTCGGGTCGGGTCAGGTAAACTAATATGTATTCCAAAGAGTACATGTAGCAATGTTGATATTCGACGTGTGAAGTGAAACAAAAACTGAATTTAAAAAAATGATCATCAACAAGAGTTACATATACATAATTTCTATCTTACCCATGTTCTAAGAGTTTCATTATTTGTTTCTAATTTTAATATTAGAAATATTATTTAAATGTCGTTTCTTGGAAATATCTTGAAGAAAAAGATATCCAAAAAAAAAAAAAACACTCATCCTAATCATCTAAGGTAAGTACTCTAATTTGACTTGGAGTCGGTTTCGTCCAATCCCCTCCTCTCTCCTTCTATACATAAGCGCACACACTGACGCACTCTCATCTCTCTGAATAAACTTAGTCAGGTACTCGGAATTTGAAGTTTTAATCCTTGAATTTTTGAAGTTTAAAACCATGGCGGACGCAACCTCTTCCGACTCGTACGTTTTTTCATACCTTGTATTCATATGTTGCTGTTTGATATTCATGGACCTTAATTTTGATTTCATAAGCTTCAAAAAGTTATTTTTTGCTACGTTTAAATTAAATTTTAGAATTACTTTTTATACTTAGCACTTACTTTTCTAAAATTAAATCTTTGTGACTTACTTTTATTAGAATTTTAAATTTTTAAGCACCTTTCGCTCTGCGTTTTCGTCCCTATAGAAACTGATTTGTAGTTTGGTTTTGTGATTGTTTTTATAAAAAAAATGTTCTTTTTTGGTTAACTTTCTGTATTTCTGGTAATTGAAATTCATGTTACTCTGTAATTTACTTGTTTATATTTATGTGTTCAACTTTTGTTCATCTTAATGTCAAGAATCTTATGTTAAATTTTGTTTATTAAAATCTAGGAAAACGAAAGACTATTCTATGGCAATTTTGGAGCGAAAAAAGGCCCCTAATCGGCTTGTTGTAGACGAGGCCGTTAATGATGACAATTCAGCGGTCTCGATGAATCCTGCTAACATGGAAGCACTTAGTCTCTTTCGAGGAGACACTATTTTGATCAAGGTATTTTTTAAAAATTTGGCTTTGCCTTTTATTTTGTGGAGTTTACTAAATCTGCATCTGGTACAGGGAAAGAGACGGAAGGACACAGTTTGTATACTTCTTGCTGATGAGCAATGTGAAGAATCAAAAATAAAAATGAATAAAGTCGTTCGAGCTAACCTTAGGGTGCATCTTGGAGATGTAGTATCAATACACCAGTGCCCTGATGTCAAGTATGGAAAAAGTGTGCATATCCTTCCCTTTGACGACTCAGTTGAGGGTCTCACAGGCAACCTTTTTGACGTCTACTTGAAGCGTAAGTCCACCGTTAACATTTTTTGTTAAATTTACCGGCGATCGCTATTTTAGCAAGATTCATGTCGCTCATTAAATTTCATTTTGTTTCGAGGTGGTCATTGAACTTGGATTTTGTTATGATTTGGTCACTCTATCCATTTTCTTTAGTTTGACCAACGAAAAATGGTTATTGTCAACTAAGCTCCCAACTAGGCTGTCACGATAACCAAGTTGACGGATATAGATGGAAATGATTAATCTTTAATGAACATTTAAGCTTATTGACCACTTAGACCATAATGAAATTTAGTGATCATTATCAAGTTCCGCTAAAAGTTCGTTAACTAAAACTCTTTTAAAAGCTTTTTGGTGTTTTCATTGGGAGTATCTTCTCATTGTTTTTAATATATTTCATCACATCTTTCTCACATGCCAGCATACTTCATGGATGCTTATCGTCCTGCGAGGAAGGGTGATCTTTTTCAAGTTAGAGGTGGCATGCGAAGTGTTGAATTTAAAGTAGTTGAAACAGATCCTGGTGAGTACTGCATTGTTGCACCGGATACTGAGATATTTTGTGATGGAGAACCAATAAGACGTGAAGAAGAGGAAAAATTGAATGAAGTTGGGTATGATGACGTTGGTGGTGTACGAAAGCAAATGGCTCAGATTCGTGAGCTAGTCGAGCTTCCTCTGAGGCACCCACAACTCTTTAAGTCTATCGGTGTGAAACCACCGAAAGGCATTTTGCTGTATGGGCCTCCTGGATCAGGGAAAACCCTGATTGCACGAGCTGTCGCTAATGAAACTGGTGCATTTTTCTTCTTGATCAATGGGCCTGAAATAATGTCAAAAATGGCTGGAGAGAGTGAAAGTAACTTGAGGAAGGCATTCGAGGAAGCCGAGAAGAATGCACCATCGATCATATTCATCGACGAGTTAGATTCTATTGCTCCAAAGAGGGAAAAAACGCATGGCGAAGTGGAGAGGCGTATAGTTTCCCAGCTTCTTACTTTAATGGATGGCTTAAAATCTCGGGCTCATGTCATTGTAATGGGTGCCACCAACAGGCCAAATAGCATTGATCCTGCTCTCCGTAGATTTGGGAGATTTGATCGAGAGATTGACATTGGTGTGCCAGATGAAGTTGGGAGATTGGAAGTTGTTCGAATTCATACCAAAAATATGAAACTTGCAGAAGATGTGAGTTTTTTTTAATATACTCTATTTATATCTTATCTCAACTCCACGGCTATAAATTTGTTAATAATTTTTCAGGTTGACCTTGAAAGAGTTGCAAAGGATACCCACGGTTATGTTGGTTCCGATCTTGCTGCTCTTTGCACTGAAGCTGCTCTTCAGTGCATTAGAGAGAAAATGGACGTAATTGACTTAGAAGATGAGACGATTGATGCTGAAGTGTTAAATTCAATGGCCGTGACAAATGAACACTTCCAAACTGCATTGGGTGCCTCAAACCCATCGGCATTACGTGAAACTGTATGTTCATTGAATTTTCTTAGACTTATATTGTATTAGAAGTCCCTTAAAGCCTGAGAGTTCTTTGTTTTTACAATAGTAAGACGGAATACTTTCTTATCATCATCTTCTTCTTCTTCTTGAATAAATTCATTTTCATGCTACTTAAAATTTATAAGCATTGATTCTATTGGATGGCAGGTTGTGGAGGTTCCTAATGTGTCCTGGGATGATATTGGTGGGTTAGAAACTGTGAAACGTGAACTTCAAGAGGTATGGAATTCGTTTTGTCCAAATCAGTTCAAGACTTGAAAGTTTCTTCCAATAGAAATTCACGTATTAAATTTTTGAATCTTGTGTAGTGGCAGTTTAATTATTTCATTTTGAGTTCTCAGTTTCTTTTAATATTTATTCGTCACTTTCCTCGCAAGCTTGTACGTGGTTTGTAGTTTGATTTTGCTCATAATTAATTCTGATTGAATTAAAAAAATTGGCTTGTCACAGACTGTCCAGTATCCAGTGGAGCATCCAGAGAAATTCGAGAAGTTTGGCATGTCACCCTCTAAAGGGGTTCTCTTCTATGGACCTCCTGGTTGTGGCAAAACCTTGCTTGCCAAAGCCATTGCTAACGAGTGTCAAGCCAATTTCATTAGTGTTAAGGGACCCGAGTTGCTGACTATGTGGTTTGGAGAAAGTGAGGCTAATGTTCGTGAAATATTTGACAAGGCAAGGCAATCTGCGCCTTGTGTGCTTTTCTTTGATGAACTCGATTCAATTGCCACTCAGGTATATTTTAAAGACTGTCTGAACTCTGTGAAATGCACTGAGTTACGTTTTCTCTATAGCAAAAATCCATGTTGGTCAATGAACTTCATTTCGCTTCAAGTTGCTAACTGTAAATAAATTTTGAATTAAATTAGTACCTGTGTCCATATCCGGAAGAGTGACATGGCAGCCTACTTATCTGCCAACTAGGCTGGTAGCTAGAATGCTATGTCAGCATCTGTTAGCCAAACCAATGGACGTAGATGATTTATGAACGAATTGTAACAAATATTTTAGTTCGTCGACTAGCTTGGAACAAAATGAAGTTTTATTTTAATCCCCCTATATTATGTCCATGGAGTTGTCAGTTCAATCCTTATGTTCTGCTTCCCTTTGTCCCCTTTTCCAGCGAGGTAGATCAGGAGGAGATGGTGGTGGTGCTGCAGACAGAGTTCTTAATCAACTATTAACAGAGATGGATGGAATGACTGCAAAGAAAACTGTATTTATCATAGGAGCAACAAACAGGCCGGATATCATTGATCCAGCCTTACTCCGGCCAGGACGTCTGGATCAGTTGATTTATATCCCACTTCCAGACGATGTGTCCCGTCTTCAGATATTCAAAACGTGTTTACGGAAGTCCCCATTATCAAAGGATGTTGATCTAGCTGCCCTTGCTAGGTACACTCGTGGGTTTAGTGGTGCTGACGTAACGGAAATTTGTCAGCGTGCATGCAAATATGCAATTCGAGAAAATATTGAACAGGTAATTATTTTTTCTTCATGGCATCTGTTTACATTCTGGCCTGTAATTGCAATGGTAGTATCAAAGTATGGCATGAAGCACCGATACGGTCTTTTTTTTTTTAAATTTTATTTAAAAACATTATTGAAGACTAGGCAGGTTTTTTGGCCTGTATTGATTCAATTTTTGTTTGCTTAATAATTCAATAACACGAAAGATAGACAAGAATACTGAAGTGAAATGACATCAGATTGTCTTACTTATGTTCTCAGTTTAGCATCATGAAGTACTTTGTCCTTAAAAAATCTCCTTAGTTGTGTCTGTTTCCCCCCTTGCTCCCACTCGTTTTCCCCAAAAACCATATTTTTTGTCGACTGGAGTTGGGGCTTGATTCTTGTCAGTATCAACTCATAAATATGTAGGTTCTTTGCATTGTTGTCACCATAAATACCAACAAGATCTGTTATGGTAATTGTTCGACTGTTGGAGCCTAGTCGGAGTGTTTACTTATCCTTTCGACTGCCTTGCTAACCTCTGTGTTGGCTATAATGTGTAGTCATAAGGTCACCACAATATTCTTATTAATATTATATAAATGATTTTGGGAGGAGTTTGTAAATATAATGAAAAATTATACATCGATTGGATATAGTTTTCACTTCGAGGGTGACTACTATAAATATGTGCGTGTTTTTGCCTCTTTCTGATGTCGTTTTTAATCCCCTAATTTGGATAAGGGCCTAGTTAAAGTATTTGGGATATAGTCTGATTGCTGCTCTTCTTGATTGATTGATTTATTTGATACATTGGAATGACAGGATATCGAGAGGGAAAGGAAGATGATGGGGAACCCCGAAGCAATGGAAGAAGACAATTTTGATGATGTCTCCGAGATCAAGCCGACGCACTTCGAGGAGTCGATGAAATATGCTCGAAGAAGCGTGAGTGATGCTGACATTAGGAAGTACCAGCTCTTTTCCCAGACGCTACAACAATCTCGCGGATTTGGATCTGAGTTCCGGTTTGCAGATCACGCTGAGAATGCACCTGCTTCTGGAGCTTCAGACCCGTTTTCTTCTGCCACTGCAGCTGGGGACGACGATGATTTGTATAGTTGAAGACTGTAATATGATAAAAATAAATAAATAAATAAGTTTTCGTTTTCGTTTTCGTTTTTAATAATGTCATGAGTGTAATCTATCTTGCGAACTCCAGAAGTTCTTAAACTTAAAACATGTATATCCTGAGTATTTTGATAAATGGTATATGAACTACTATGACAGTCTTTTACGAAGTTCGTCTTGATTTAAGTATCATTTCTATAGTTCTATTCATTTGT
>CAIGRH010006804.1:0-10110 GCA_903798295.1 Fraxinus nigra | reverse complement strand
TTATAGTAATGAAAGAAATTTTTGTGTTCCTTTTCTCACGGTAATTATTATTTTTATTTATTTCTTTCATTGCTATAATTTATGTAAGTTAATGAATTATAACTTACATTTTTCATTTGCGTGCAGTTTTTCTTCTACGAACACATGTCCATAATTCCCTGCACTCTTTATGATTTTGATATTTATCGAGGGGATTTTGAAAATAGAGAGTTAATTTTGACATTTCCATTAATGGTGCGCAAGTCTAGAATTTTTTATAGAAAAAAGAAGAATTTGATTTGATGCTTACGAATGACAATGTAAGCGTATTTCATTTATGTGAATTTTTAGTTTCTTTACTCTAATTTTCAATTAACTTCGTTATTTTCTCTTGTTAGATTATGTAGCGACCATATGCTAGACCACTTGACGATTTTCTGCTCGACTATCTTGTTGGGCAGATGGATGTTGCGTTATCACGCACAATATTGATATGCTTTGAGAAATTAGTATATCATAGGCCAGACTTGTGCCCACTGACGCTGGACTTACAAGCTGACTTAGTTCCAATTGAGCAACCATTGTCAACAAGAAGCGCACTGCTTCTTAGAAATTTGACTGGAATGTGAGACATGTTGATTTCGTTAAGATTTGGGAGGAGAGAATATTAAATTTGATTGTGAATAGAAATGGTAAGTTATTTATCTTGTCCTTTTTTCAGTTTGTTAAATTTTACTTATGTTTTAAACTAATCATGTTCATTTTATGTTTGGTAGATGTGAGTGAAAATCAAGGGATTATATTTCAATAGTAATTTATGAATGTTTTGGTTAAGGTTAATTGTTTGGTGTTCTAGATTCCTTATGTTTAGTTTCTTTAGTAAAAGAATGATGTCAGGAGGAGTTAGAGGTTGATGAAAGTCATGATGAAGATCAAACTCCTACTGAACCGTTCGAAGCAAGCCCCAACTATGATGTGTCTGTGAATCGGATAGGCATTTTATCTTGTCCTTTTTTTCAGTTTGTTGAATTTTATTTATGTTTTAAACTAATCATGTTCTTTTTATGTTTGGTAAATGTGGGTGAAAATCAAGGAGCTTCAACTTCTATTGGTAATTTATGAACATTTTGGTTAATGTTAATTGTTTGATGGTCTAGATTGCTTATGTTTAGTTTTTTTAGTGCCAATGATGCCAAGAGGAGTTGATGTTAATGAAAGTCATGATAAAGATTAAACTCTTACTAAGCCGTTCGAAGCAAGTCCCAACTATGTTGTGGATGAAGATGTCATGAGGAGAGGCAAGAAGGTGAAGACAACCCCTCCATTGCTTGATCCATTTATGGTTGATTCAACCATCTGCAGAATTCACAGACATGGCAATCGAATGACGTTAAGTGGTATATCATAGGGTTGGTTTTATGAGTAAAGGAAGATTTTACATAATTTAAACAGGAAATACATTTGGTAAGTTAGCATTATAAGGAAAAGAAAACAGGGCAGCACAACACCTTGTTCAATCTATGCTAGTATTAGGATGGAAAGAGGGCTAAGATATTGAATTCAATAATGCAGGGCTAAGATGTTGGATTCAATAATGCATGTAAAGACCAGAAAGTTATTGCAGACTAACATTGTTTTTTAATACATTTACTTGAGAGAACCTAACGTATGGGTTCTTTGTTCAGGTGGTCCACTCCATTCATTGCAAAAAGTTATTGTTGCTTGCTTGAGCATAAGTGAATTCTAGGTTCTAATGGACAATTTTCATGAAAAACAAAGTTAAATAGACATCAAACTTTCAACATTTTTCAGGTGGAAAATTATATCAATCAAACACAATTCATTACAATTATCAGGAAAACAAATTATATGCAATTTAATTCTCTGTAAAACATTCTCTTTCCACCTTTGCTAACAAACGGACCATTAATGATCAAGTTTCTCTAGCAAAGTCATTTCTTGTCATTGCAAAGGAAAGCAACAACCTCCAATTTTGCATGGGAACTTAGTGTTCAAATCCGCAACTCGCAAATCCTTCTCTCCAATGCTGCTTTACGAAGAAATCCTTTGACTATCAGTGAATCACGCTTTTACTCTTCCAAGCCCAGCAACTCCACTATGATAGTGCTACCATGCTCTTGAGGTTGAAGGGGAAGATCCAGGGTCTTGAAGAACAGATGAGTTCCATAAATGAGAAAAGTTTGAAGTATGGACAAATAGCTGCTGAAGAAATCCCGAAGAGTTTGTATTGTCTTAGTATTCGGTTGTCAACTGAATGGTACAAGAACTCAAATTTACAAAGAAAACTCAGAGAGAGAAGGGAAGCAATTATAAAACTCAAAGATAACAATCTCTATCATTTTTGCGTCTTTTTTCTGACAACATTCTTGCAACTTCAGTTGTAGTAAATTCAACAGCTTTGAGTTCCCAAAATCCCGATAAGTGACTGGCGAGTTGAATTATGCTGCAATGAAGGCTTGGTTTGCTATGAACAGTTTTAAGGGCTGACTGTTGATGTTCAGATAGAAGAGTTTATCTGGTTGAATGCTTCTTATGTTCCTGTTCTTAAACAGCTTCAAAACTCCAACACCCAGAATTACTATTTTTCTGGTAGCACTGGTGATAGCCGGACGCCAATCAAATTTAGGAACCCTAAATATCCATCCATGCTTAACCACCTAAGGTTCTATATACCAGAAGTATTTCCCGAGTTGAAGAAGGTGGTATTTCTTGATGATGATGTTATAGTTCAGAAAGATCTATCGTGCCTATTCTCTATAGATCTAAATGGAAACGTGAATGGTGCAGTCAAGACATGCATGGAGACATTTCACATATATCACAAGTACTTGAATTACTCACACCCTCTTATTTGTGAACATTTCGATCCTGATGCATGTGGGTGGGCATTTGGGGTGAACGTTTTTTATTTGGTCGAGTGGAAGAAAAGGAAATGTCACCGGCAGGAAAAGAATGTCGACAGGACACTGTGGAAACTTGGCACCCTCCCACCGGGGTTTTTGACTTTCTACGGATTGACAGAACTGTTGAATCCCACATGGCACGTTTTAGGTTTAGGGTATACAAATGTTGATCCTCAGGTGATAGAGAAAGGGGCTGTACTACATTTTAATGGAAACTCTAAACCATGGGCTGAAGATCGGGATGGAAAAGTACAAGCCCCTTTGGGATAAATATGTCGATTATAGTCATCCTCTACTTCAACAATGCAATGTTCACTAACTTCAACATAGATTGGCTCTCCTTTTTCGCTCAAATATTGAAATGCATAAAGATTTACGAGCAAATTATGAGACGACGCAGGGTAGCTGTTGTAACTAATATTATCTAATTGTTGTTCTAATTTGTGACATGTAGTATAATATTGAATTTATCTGACTTTTGGTCACAAAACATTGTCCATCAAATTATGATAGCTTGGGATTTGAGATTGGAATTTTGGCATTCCTCATGAAATTTTGCCCAACAAACTCTATATTCTAAATATAAACATTCTCTTGGTTCGATTCCTTTCTTTTCGACATAGAAGGCATGTCATCTATTGAATTAATATTGCAATGTTGTTAATTCATCGTTCCACCGTACACATAGACTCAGAGCATCTTCAAGAGGCTCTCTATTTTTAAAGAGTATATTCTATCATTTGGAGAACATTTATAAATTTAAAGAATTAAAATTTTGAAGTACTCTAACAAGCTCTTTATATTTAACATATTCTATTATTTGGAGAGCATCTATATTTTGAAGTACTCCAACAAGCTCTTTATATTTAACACTTAATTTTACTACTCCCAACAAATATTTATTATTTTTCTTTATCTTTTATTTTAACTAGCTTTTTTTTATATTATTTTATTGATTTCCTCATTAAAAATTAAAACTTTTTGAAAGCATTTAATTATAGATTGGAGAGCCAAATCTACTCACTAAATTAAAATGTTAATTTAAAGAGTCTCTTGGAGCATGATTTTAAATGTTAGCTTTTTGAAATAGGGAGCATATCATATTTAAAGAGTCTCTTCGAAATGCTCTAATTCGTTGGTTTCATCCAACATGGACTAATGGATGAATTTTATAAAGTTCATGGGGCAAAAAAAAAAAAGTTGGGTGGCTATTACGACGCCGTTGCACCATCAAGCAAGCACATCTTTACTACTACAAATCCCATGTCCCATTTGCCGTTTGACGCCCTCGCATACCCTTCGATCTTGGAAAGAAAAAGTAAAAAACACAGAGCCATGGCTACTTCATTGGCTGCAATGACGGCGCGCCGAGCTGCAACCTTCGCTCGGCTATCATCTCGCGGCCCATCCGCTCGATCGGCCTCTCTGATTCCCCGCCGTGGCCTCGCTGGCGCCGCCGGTACCGTGCTAACCTAATACTTCTCAGATCGATTCTATTGAATATGTGTATCTGTATGATTGTCTCTCTCTGTCTCTTATTATTTTTATTTATGACCCAAATGAAGTTCTTTGTTATTGTTTTTTGATTATCTGGAAATGGGTTTATTTTAGATCACCATGGACCACCTAAGGTTGATTTCTGGAAAGACCCAATGAGTCCATCCAAGTGGAAGGAAGAGCACGTGAGTTTCTTCTCATTCTTTCCGTTGTTTTTGTAGAATGCGAATTATTATCATTTTTTATGGAGATATATTGAAAGCATTATTTTTGAGTTCTTCAAGTGCACTGGATTTTTAGATCTTATTATGTAATGTACTGTAAGTGAGTTAAAATAATGTAGATTTATAGAGTTCTTTGCTTTGATGTTCGTTGAAAAGTTAATTTCGTGACAAATCTTGGCTTAGGCATGATTATGGCTAGGGACGGCAAAAGGGTGGATTATTCATTGGATTCAAGCTGTTCAAAACTGGTCAGGATGAAAAGAGAGTTAACAGAACCCTTTAAACCCAATAATTTAAAGTTGATCTGTTTACTCTTTTAATCAGAATGATCCATCTTTGAATTTAGGGCCTAATTATTGTCATTTTTTTTGCAAACATGACCTTAAAACATCTTTTAGATGCAGTTTTTAGTCATTTTAATCACAAAATTTTCTTATTATAACTGTCTCCAAATCTCACTTCCACATGCATATGGGAATGGTAATGCAGCATCTAGACACTATACAGCAATTTTATTACAATTGATAAAATTTTATTAAGGAATAAGACTTTCCCACAAAGTACCCAGGAAGGAAGGAAATATATTTGCAGTTCAAGTGATGAAAAAAGCGACATATAGTGTTTTTCCAAAAAGTAAGTGATGAGCTGGTGTCCAAGTGCATATGCCATTGTGGTGTAGGTTGTTCTGTATTGAGGAGCACATAGATATGGCTTTAACAGTCTAAATCAGATGAAGACCAGCAGTGAAATTCCAAGTTTCCTTGCATATTCTAGAGATTATGGTCAACGTTATAAGGCATTTGAATACGTTCTCTATTTTTAACTCTATTATTATCGGCAAGTTGACTGCTCCAACAGCATTTATGCACATTTAACTAGTTCATCCTACAATAGAACTGCACTTTTGAATAAATAAACAACGAACTTAAAAAGCTTGAACACTAATAAGTTGTGAAATTGAAAATCTATTTTTACTGGTTTGGCAACAGGAGAAATGGTATTGCTTGATTGTGCTTTGCTGGTACAGACTATCTTTTATGTCATTCCAATAAATAAAGCACAAATTCCTTAGGGAAGTGGATAATTTATTGTGTTTAAAATTTTCCATGACCATCTAGGTAGTATCATATATGAACAATGAAGTGCAAAAATTAGGAATGTCTACAAGTCAAAAATGCTAAAGATTTTTTTATTCTTATTCTTTTCCATATCCACTTCTGATGTTGTAAAGTTTCTATGCCCCTACCTAATAGTAGGTGGGGGTGGGGTGGGGTGGGGTACCCTACCTGTTTAGTTTTTTATTAATATATAAATAAGTACATAGCTGACCTCTTAAGTTTCTTAAATAAGAAAGCGGTGTGAACTGAGAGTGATTAGCACCAAACTTTATTTCGAGGAGCTATATCTCAGCAATTTGAGGTCTAGTTTTTGAAGGTACAAAATCATGTGCTCTTGTCGCACCTACATTTGCAATTGTAGTAGCAACATGAGCCTCAGGAACAGACCTTACAAATTCAATTATGATGATATCACGCATAAAATAACATTTAATTTAAGGTGCATAGTTCAATAGATGCTTAACAATATATTTTGTTGACTAATTATCATGAGGATTATAAGTGACTAGTTTTACCAGTCTCCTCAATATCTCTCGTAAGTCTCTCTATCATTATCATGGGAATCTTTATTGGTTTCCATGAGATGTTATATATTGATTCTAACGGTATATGTCCATGTAAATTGACAAAAATAACAAACTGTGTTCTACAACCCACCCTAGTCCCTAGACCAAATTGTTTTTGATAACATCAGTAGGTGTTAGTCACATACCAAATAAATGCATCCACACTCTTAAGAGATGCAACCTAACCACAAATTTTCGTGTGTGGATTCATTTCATGGTTCTTGAATTAAATTGCCAACTCTATGTACAGCATTGAACAAATAAAGATCAGATTACAGTTGGGAACTTGAAAACGATTTCATATATTGTCGTATTCAACAAGTACCAAATGTATGTAGGTAAAGGTTGAACCTGGGAACATGTGACAGTACAAAATGACATGTTAATGCTATATGAAAAGAAATTGAGCTCCATGCTGATGAAAATGGATATTGTATTTTTCTTTCTTTGGGCTGCTTTTAATAAGATCAATGTCAAAGGTCGTGAGGATTGAATGTTTTACCCATTAATCAGGAAGAGACTCTGAGTATGAATGAACTAGAGGTCAATATGTAGTTAATCGGAAGGACAAATTGATCTATTATTTATGTGATAGCGAAGGTATTGAACAAAGCTTATTAGCACCACAATGTGCAACTTTGCTTACGAATCTAGTGTGATCTGTGAAGTGTGAACAATGTCTTACTTTGAACATAGAATTTACAGATGTACTTGCAGGATAACTTATAGTCCAATTGTCTACTTGAAGATATTAGAATTGAAAGTCTGTATTGCTGAGTGATTACTAGTTAATTTTTCACTTGAGTGCAGAATCAATATTATGTATTATGTTAATCAAAACTCACTTGTACTGAATATTTGTGCTCACTTGGCTAAGGTATTCTTTTTGACCTATTGCTTGTTCTACTCATAAATTGTGTCCTACTTTTTCCTGTTCTACTCACTTAATTTCACTGCTCATTCATTTCTCATGTGGAACACCAGTAAGATAAAGTTAAAGTTTACAGATATCATCTGTGAAAAATGCTGTGAATTATATATGCTGTGTATCTTTGAATATGCAGTTCGTGATTGTCTCCTTATCTGGCTGGGGTTTGCTTTTGTTTGGAGGGTACAAGTTCTTCACGGGAGGCAAGAAGAACAATGAAGAGGTGCACTTTTCTTCCTTTAAATGTCATCTTTATGCAGTATGGATTATGTAACCTGGGTTAATGAGATTTATAGTTGTACTACGCAGTACTACAGTTGGCTTGAACATGCATGCCCAACTTTTTTTATGTCATTCATTGGATGGAACATATCGTGAAAGCATACAATATGAGAAAGGATATGAAATCAGCTCGACCTCCATTCATTTGGTTGATTATTTTTATCCACAATTTACTTATTAATAGAGGACAAGAAAATTAAAGGTTCACAGTTTGATCCATTTTATGGACAAGTATGAGGTTTCTGCTTACAAGCATTTGTCGGTGTAACAGTTGCTTTGACCTGAAGAACAAGACATTTTTAGTGCATTTTGAGTGAAAGACACTATTTTTGACCTCCCCCAGCCCCATCCTCAACCAGATGCACACACCCTCATGAAAGGGGAAAATGTGGGGACAAAAGAATATTATATTCTCTTTACCAAACTGACTAGTGAAACAATACGAGTTTTATTCTGACTGTTAGCAACATTTCCACAAACTGTATGGAAATAATCTCTCATTTGCATTTTGCATTACTTGTAAATTATTTTCTGTAGGGTATTATACTTGGCAGATTGAATCTTGATTGATCAATTTATATTTTCTTTTTCGCAGAAATTGGTAGAAGCAACACGTTAGAGTGGAGAATTTTGAATGTTGTCATTACAGAAACTTTCTTTTAATATATTGAACTTCGAATTTCATTGTCCTGGTTCTCTTGTATGCGGACAGTTCAACTGTTTCCAATCAATTTGAATGATCATTGAAATGCTCAGCTCAGGTGATGACTGAAATAATACAACTCCAAACACTTGTCATTGCATTTCACATTTTGACCTTTCGATTCACTTTGCTTTATGTCGTCTTAATAATGCATGAACATCATAACTATATGATCCTTGTTGATGCACGTTGCATAGATTGCATCAGGATTTCTCTTTGGTTAATATGGACGCGTGATTGCATGAGATAACATGAGAATATTTGGCAAATTGAGGGACCAAATCTCGTTTATTGGTGTTTTCAAGAGAGGATTGTTGATGTATTTGGAGCTATGTTCTAAAATAAGCCGCATTGTTGATTTAGAAAAGTTGGATAAATCGAATGATAAGGGATGAACTGACTGGGTTTTGGATGAATCGACCAGTTCTTAGTGGTAATTTCATGAAATTGGTATACTGAGAAGACAACTATCTCTAACTCTTGAGGTGAGTGGTTCAAAATGTTCTTTGAATACCGTGTGGTCTTTCAAACCAAACCTTAACAAAATTATCTTAAGAGAGCAAAAAGTGCAATGTTAGTTCATCAACACATTTTCTCTTTTCTAGTTTTATGATCTGCAGTTTTCAAAGGGTAAAACAGGGTTAGGCTATGTAACCTTTTGTGTGGTATGGTTATGAGTTACATACCTTAAAAAATGATGTTTTTGTCCTTAACCTATTTAAATCGGTCAATTTCAGTTTCCAAGCAGTTGAAACTATCAATGTATATAGAATCTAATTATAATCTCACGTTAAAGTCAACAATTAATTTTAAACTCGCATTTCATCAAATGTTTATCAAAATCTAAAAATCTGATTTTAATCGGTAATGGTTAATTTTATTAATCAGCTTTATCGAAATTGGTGTATCAGACAGAGTTCTCCTTACTGAAAGGGGGTCAGATTCACGTGCACACCTGTGATAGTAAATTGATGTTCCAACTACCAGAGTTACTACAATCTGAAAAATGGCCAAATTATGACATAAACCCAACCACATAAAGTCCACTTTAAATGAAAAAAAATACTTGTGTGAACTCTGGAAGAATCAAGCACTAAACACAGTGGTTTCACTATTATTTGCAATAGTCAATCAAGCTGAAATCAGGTGATAGGTTAAGATGGAATAGACTATGCATTAAAATATAACGAGGAGCTATTCTACCTGAAATAAAATGATCAAAATCGATGCTTCGATAATGACTCTCCGTGCTTGTTGACATACTTGTAAAAGCACGAGCTTCAGTAAATTTTACGTAATAGTCTTTTTGACACTAATGTGATACAGAAGTCACGAGTGATAGTTGGCATTATACATTACGTTACGGAACAACTTATATTATAAACCTTGTTGATCACATTAATGGAATTCATCCACATAAGCTGATCAATTAATTAAGTAGGAAATTATTTATACTATTCAAAACTTAGAATTAAATCTTATTATTTTCAAGGATATGATCTTATCCTTACACCGACAGAATCAATAATCGTCAATTTTATACTGACATGATAATGTTGAACACCTTACATTAAATTGACTTCACAACTTCATTTTGGTGAAATCATAATTGCATATAAAAACTTTATTTATTTATTTTTTNTGCATATAAAAACTTTATTTATTTATTTTTTGGCAAGCATGTTTCAGGTCTGTAATAGAGAGAGTGACGTGACAAAAGTCGTGGGGACATTTGGTTTATAAACATAATAATCATCTATTTGTTTTGGTCAGTTGATCATTCTTCAAACACAAGTATGCAAAGTACAAACACAGTTGAGGGCTTGAAGCAAACACACAAATAAATGGATTCCAACCAAACTTGTAATGTAAGTCTCTCTCTCTCTCTC
>CAIGRH010006792.1:0-24656 GCA_903798295.1 Fraxinus nigra | reverse complement strand
GATACTAAGCACTGGTGATATTGAATATAATAATTATTACTATTATTAAGCTTCCGTTTGTTTATCATTTTTCATCCATAAAAATGAAAAATATGACCGTTATTCATCACATCAAGTCATCAATTTTGAATTTTTATCTTTTGTATGTGGCCCAATAACGACTATATTTTTCATTTTTATTCTACAATAATGAGAATCAAACGGAGACTAAAATTGAAAATGAATTCACCTCCTAAAAAAGAGTTAAAACTTTCCCAGGCATGCAAGAAAAGTAGAAAACAACTATATAATTATCACGGAAGATAATCACGAAAATAAAAAAAGTTATTTAAAATAATTTACGTTTTCGTTTTCAACCTAGCCAAACATGTCTTTATGTTAGTGTAATACCCCACACGCAAGTCCTTTTCCAGATATAAATTCCTTGTGTTTTTTTTCCGCAACCCCAGCACACGCACAGATTGAAAAAGAAAAACTCGTAGAGAAACAAAACCAAAAATAACAAGGGGGAAAACAAAAAGCGGCGCACTATTAACAGGGAAAGTTGCAGAAGAAACAATGGGAGCTGTGACTCCGCCTTTTCTTTGGATTCCTGAAGATGATCTTTTGCTTAAAAACGCCGTTGAGGTACAAACTATTTCAACCATCATACTTTTTTTTTTCACCCACTTTCTCTTTGCGAAGCTATACGTTTTGGTGCCGTGGGATTAGTGTTTGGGCTCAATTCTTGTAAAAATATTCTGGGTTTTTTCATTTTTCTGTTCTGTACTTGTGTTTATTCTTTTGAAATTTATACTTTTTTGGATAAAGCATAAGCTGAAGGATAAAGAGAGGCTCACTGCACGCAACGTATTTAAGTGCTGTTTTCAACATGCCCCTTATGTAGATGCTGGATTCGTATATTCATCATAGCCTAAAACAAGATTTTTTTTTATCATAAAAGACAGATGGCGAGAGCTATAATACCATATTAACTATCTTCTCTAAAAGCTTAAGCTTTATAAATGAGACATGTTTTATTTAGATGTTAGCTTCAGCTGTTTATGTCTGTTATTTCGGTTGCCGAGTTAAAGGTTTAATTTATTGCGTGAAAGTTCGAGGTTGATGTTTGGTTCTTGATTTTTTTATTTTCCCGAAAATATATGTGATATGATTTTTAGAAAGCTTAAAATTCATCATCTGAGTTCTAATAGACGAGATTGTGAAGGGGAGGTTTGAGAATTTAGTTTAATACGTGATAATGGCGAGAGCTATAATACCATATTATCCATCTCCTTTAAAAGCTTAAGCTCTTAGAAATGAGACATGTTTCTCTATTTAGATGTTGTCTTCAGCTGTTTGTGTCTGTGATTTCGGTTGCCAAGTTGAAGGTTTATTTTATTGCATGAAAGTTTGAGGTTGATGTTTGGTTCTTGATTTTTTATTTTTTTTTTCCGAAAATACATGTGATATGATTTTTATAAAGCTTAAGATTCTTCATCTGAGTTCTAATAGACGAGATCGTGAGAGGTTTGAGAATTTAGTTTAATATGTGATAAAATGTATGGCATCAAGAAACATATAATAAAATGGAAACTTGTCAATCCGCAATGGTAATTTTATGGTTATTTTCCGAATTGAGATAAATGCCGCTGGTGCACAATATTGGAATGCTGTTTTGTGGATCATGGACTCGATTGTGTCGTTATGCGGTGGTTAGAGTGAGATTAATGTCATATTCGGAATTCTGTCAGGACTCATAATTTGTGGGGGATCCAGGAGTGCTACTGCAGGGTCCACATTATCGAGATGGGGACTAGCACAAATATCCTTGATTAACAAGCCCTTTTACAGGCTAAAATGAATATCTATATAACCAAGGGAGGCAGTCACCACCTATCCATACCAAGTAGTAACATGGTAGTCTTGTTGTTAGTTAACAATAAATTAGTTTTTACTAGTTGCCAAGTTGTTTGTTGTATGATGTTTGACCATTTAACATCAATTTGGCTTCATAAAAGGGATGAATACTGGGGGTCGAGATATGATTGGCATGATGTCCTTTATGGTATTCGGGATGGATCAGTGTTGTTGACCAAAACTGAAATGAAGTTGAAATATAATGCAACCCTCCAATGATAATTACAATTAATGTCTTTGTCCTCTCCATCATTTTTGCTGATATTAACCAATAAAAAATGACATTAAAAGGGCATTATAATTCTCACTTTCCTTTTGGAAATCTATTCTACAGTTTCAAGCCGAGTTCAATCATTACATTTTCATAAAATTTTGCTAATGCTTCCAACGCTAACTGCTTAGAGACAGAAAGAGAATGAGAGGGATATCGTTTCTAATTATTGCTTTTGCTTTGGACTATTGATGTGAAAGCTTTTTTTATGTGGAGCTAGGGAGAGGGGTAACTTAATTTTATTTCTTTTTCTGCATTAGGCTGGTGCTTCTTTGGAATCTTTAGCTAAAGGTGCTGTGCATTTTTCTAGAAGATTTACTGTTCAGGAACTACAAGATCGCTGGTATTCTCTCCTTTATGATCCCGTTGTTTCTGAAGAGGCATCAAGTTGCATGATTGAGTTTGAGCATTCTGCTTCAACTTTTCTATCCAAACCTAATCGGATGGAGAGTCGAAAAGAGACAAACTGCATTCTAGGGAAGAGAAAATCTGAAAGTATTCGTAAATTTTACTATGCTATGCGAAAGAGAATTTCTAATGAACCATTTGACGTAATGGATGTTGATTTTCTTAGTGGTCCTGGGCATATGAATTTTGGAGATGGGAATGAACTCCCATCTGCAAATATGATTTCGGTTCCAAGTCATTTTGAAATTGAAGACCCCGACCTTAACATCGTACATTGTTCCTTACCAGAACTCACAACTTCTGCTGCTGAGCCCATTGGCCATGGTGTTACCCCTTCCATTAATAATAATGACGAACAGCTTCCATTTGATGGGAATGATGTGTCTCATAGCTTTTGTCTTACGTATGAAAAAAATATCTCTCTCCATGGGGACCAAAACTCTGTTCCTGTATTTGGCCAATCAAACGAATTGCCAGTCTGTGATGTATTTGAGGGCGAGAGTTTAGAGGCCAATCGCACAGCTGTATCCAGTGATATTAATGATAGTGAAGCAAATGTGACCTCTGAATTTGAAGGCGCATTTCATAATTTTGGATATTCTTCATCCCCACCTCAAATGGCAATTTGGAGTAATGTTGAGGGCATTTCTGTACCCACTCTGCCATTTCAGCTTGGAGAGAAAGACCAGCAAATAGGAGACACGTTCTTATTTCCCCATTCTGGTGATGCTAATAACACAAGCGCACTAGGATATGATGATGTTCTTCACCCAAACACCGATTTCAAAAATCTAATGCCTTGTGATAACATGAAAAATTTAACCACTAGCACAGAGGACTACTTTGAGCAACTATCCAGTACTTTGTTTGACTTCACAAAAGAGGAGCTTCTACTTATGGATGCTGATGGAAACGATACAACCAATAAGTCTTATTTTGATGGTTTGAGTTCTCTTTTATTGGATTCTCCTAATGTCAGTGTATCAGAGGGCTTGGTAACTCCAGATGGAGAGTTTACTGTTGTTAGTACTGTTACATGTCTTGAAGACTTGAGTAAGAAAGGGCAGCTTCATTCCGACAATCAGAATTGCCTTCCAACAGCTCAAGTTCCTATTGTATCACGTGTAAAAGCATTTGGTCCTGAATACCGTGATGGAGTTATATGTTGCACATTAAACTCCGAGGATGCAGAAGTTCCTAGCAACGATGATGTTTTTCTACCCTTCAGGTGTCCATCGCCATCTAGTTCCTCAGGGATGAATTGGAGACTTCATGATGCTTATCATCCATTGCACTCGTTCGTGAAGGACTTTCCAAGTACTCAAAAAGCAATTGGAGGCCCTAGTTTGATGAAGAACGAAAGAAAAGAATCCCATGTCCTTCCTCTCATATTGGGGCTCCCACAGCAGCCTGAAATGGGCTTAAACCATCCAAATTGTGATCATCGGATTAAATTTGAGTTGCCCAACAGTAATATCCAACATGCTGGGGTCAGGAATGCAAAAAATAGGGAAGGTCTGAGTCAGAACAGGTCGCTAAATGCTAGTACAATCGAACGGGCAAAGAGTCTTGATCACAACACTGCTGGTCTTCTTCTAGATAGGCATACTTCTGGTCCAGACGGCGTTCAAAGCTTTCAGAAGATTTCCATCGGCTGTAAGAAGGAAGTAGATGCTAAAATTACAGTTTCAAATAATGGAGAATCAAATGTTGACTTGAGTTCCATAAAAATGATGGTCCAAGAACTGAATGAAAAACCTACACATTCAGATCAGGACGATTTCTGTTCTGAGAATGATTTTGATGTGCCTTATTTTTCTGATGTTGAAGCAATGGTAATAAATTGTGAAGTCTTATTAATTTTCTACTTCCTCTTTGTTTTTTACTTGTACCTCAATTTTCCTTTCTTTCCTGATACTTGCAGATTCTTGATATGGACTTGAGTCCAGACGATTTTTCTTTGCAGTCAAATCAGAAAGGTAGTTCTCTGTTGCATTGCATGTACTCAATGATTTATTTCCTATTTGTATCAGAAACTGCAGTTAATTGAAAGTTATACAATGATTTCTTTTTTGCCATCTAAGTTGATTGATTACATTATTTTAGATTTCATGTGCATTCTCAGGTTGGTTGCATCTTACAGCATGGCTAACTGTTTGTTTTAGTTTATAAGTTGGCAACTTATACATATTGCGACCCTTGGTCTCCTATTTCCTCAAAAATTTCTTTAATTTTTATTTGATAAAACTCCTTTGGATGCATTTTATTGCCAGAGTTGTTAAAAAATTATTTCCTTCATCTGTATATAGCTGTTTTTAATTCCATAATTATGTGATTTTTACATTAAGGGGTTGATTGACAAAGCTTTTGATAAAAGTTTTAGCAGGTTGTGATAAAAGAAGATGAAATGTATGGTTGAAAAGTTGATAAAAATTGTCCTCCCATGAAATGTTTGATTAAATTTAATTGTTAACTTTGACCTTAACTTTTAGCAACTTTTTAAGCTTTTCCGAACAAGCACTAAGTTATTTTGACTTAATTTGTCAGTCCTAAGATATCAAAAAGAAGAAACTAAGAGAACAATAATAAGGCTGGAGCAGGCTGCTGATGCTTACATGCAGAGAGCTATGGCAGCGCAGGGAGCATTTGCTGTTTTGTATGGTCGCAGGTCAAAGCACTTTATTATGAAACCTCAGGTGCTCTAGTTTTCTTCCCATAAATTATTCAAGCAGACAGTATTAATACTTGTTTTTTGTTCATGGTCTTAGTCATGTTCTCTATTCACATTTTGTAAGTAAATATGAGGGACTTCTTAAAAAGAGTAAATTCAACCTGCATCAATGTTTAACCTAAGTTCGGTGAAGCATCAATATGGATATACACTTGTAATCTTTGAAAATATCGTGATAAAGTATTTACATACAGCCTCACTGGTTTACACTGAGGAAGAATTAATCATCATTAATGCATAAGATATCGGCCTAGGGTATCTGTTCCTTAAGACAAGAAAGGTTTCTTGGGGAAAGCCTGTATCTTTTTGGTTCCAATGATGTTGGTAGTGCTTCACCACCAATTATGAATTATTAGAAAGCATTATTAAATATTAAGCTGTTGCGTTAAAGCTCAATCTTTAAAATACAGTCTTGTTTAATTTACAATATATTTGATAGTATTTTAAACCACACAAGCTAAGTGATGGAGATAGAGATAGAATATAGATATGATTTTAAAATAGAGTCCAATGATGTTGGTAGTGCTTCACCACCAAACATGAGTTATTAGAAGGCATTATTAAATATTAAAGCTGTTGCATAAAAGCTCAATCTTTAAAGTACAATCTGTTTAATTTACACTATTCGATGGTATTTTTAACCACACAAGCTAAGTGATGGAAATAGAGATAGAATATAGATATGATTTTGAAATAGAGTTGAATTCAAATTATGTTAGATTAGATTAGTTTTAGTAATTCGATAAAGTTCTAGTTTATTAGATATTCTTTTGATTTTAGTTTCTTTGCTCTATATAAAGAAGGCTTATTCATTGTAATAGGTATCTTTGAATATATGAAATAAATTGATTTTCCCTTGCCCTATATTCTTCTTTTTGTAACCCTTTTTCCTTTCTCATCCATTTTCTTCTTCAATTGTTGTTGTCAAATTGTTGTATTCCTACTCACTAAGTCAAGGAAGTATGCTTGAAAGTGTGCCCAAACCCGGCTCAATTTCAACTCTCAGTGCGATCTTAAATAAGTGGGTCCAGAGCTTATCTAGGCCCAAAATGGCTTCTTTTAGATAGGGGTGACAAACGGGCCAAGTTGCTCATTGGCCGGGCTCATACCGACTTTGGCCGTTTTCAGACAAGTCATGGGCTGAGGCGAGCTCATATTTTATTTCACTATCTGAGTGGGCTCGTTGGCTAGTTTTTTCCCCTCATTTTTGGACTTGTTTTATTGATTTTTAAAAAAACATTGCTCCTTTTTTGGTTTATTTTGTTAATTTATTTTTGAAAAAATGAGGTGGGTCATAGACGGCTCCGCCCATGAGCCAAAGGGTCGAGCTGAGCCTAGGATTTGGGCACAAGCGGCTGGTCCATAGGGTCAAGCTAAGATGTGGTGTCTATTTATTTAAATATGTACCAAGCTTACTCAAGAATTTTGCTGAGTTTGTTAAACAAGCCAAGTTCATATAAGTTCATATAGTGGCTTGACTTAGCCCATGAATATGTAAGTATATTCTATTTTTGTAAAGATTATATATGTAAATAGGCCATACTATAGTATTTTGCAAAATTTAAATATCTTCTCCTTTATATTTTTTCTAATTATTGGTGGTTGATTACTTTTCACAAGAAATAATAGCCGAATTTGTTCTAATTACGCTTGCACATAGTTCAGTGAAACAAAGCAAAGCTTAGTTCACATCAATTCAACTAATTTACAGTTGTACACAGCGTATTGAAATTGTAGTTCTTTTCACTTTATTTAATTCTTGTAGAACATTATTGAATTACGAGTGTTAAATATGACATTTTTATTACTTTGTATTACTAAATGTAATGTAGAAGATGGGAATTTGGATAACTTTTCCTTGTTCAATTCTCACAGGTTTTACTGGGGAGATCCACTGAAGATGTTAAAGTTGACATTGACTTGGGAAGAGAAGGCCATGCTAATAAAATTTCTCGTCGGCAGGTAAAGAAAACTCGCCCCAACTTTTTTGTCATGCATGTCAGTTCATTCGCCGTTTCTGTATAAACTCCTGGCTGAATCACATAATCCTTCTAAACTCGTAAAGAACTAGATAAGAATGATTGGAGGTGAATATATATTATATCCTTCACCACAATTAGTTTCTATGGATGAAGGAAACTCATATTGTTTAATTAGTGACAACTGAATTTATGCATGCTATAAAAGTATTTACAAATTTGTAAAACAACAGGAAAAATCCCTGTTAAATTATCCCTGGAGAATTTGTAGGTAGCTAGCATCTTGATTTTATATTCTTGGTTCTGTTGCAATTGTCGTAAAATAATCGTATCCATCCTTTTGTCCCTGAAGTGAAAAAATAAAGTTCACAGTTTTGGGATTCTGTACCCTAATGTTGATGAAAATAACAAAAACATTGATGAATTAGAAATCCTTACTTGTTTGCCGTCGATCCAAGTTTAATTAATTGATAACTGATTATGGTTTAATATGGAGCTAATAGGTGCCAAAGTCGCCGTACAATCTGACTTTGAGCATGCACTGACTTCTTTGTTGTTCTTAACTTAGTTCTATTAACAGCATGTTTGGCTAAGTTAAATAACTTGCTATTTTTTGATAGCCAGTCTTTACCAGTCAATAAAAGTAAGATATTGTACTGGAAATCCAAACAAAAATTAACTTCTAAACACCTGAAACATGTTTTGAAAAAAAAGTTGGTCAAGGTAATTTTAAGCTTAGCGAAACATGCTATTAATTCTCAACCTTTCGTTGGTTGGACTTTTAAGTTTGAGAAAATTGCATTTGGGTGGTTTGCAGTTTTGAGTTTCTTTTTCATCAATTCTACCAGCTTAATAAAAAAAACTAAAAATAAGTATAAAAAAATTCTACCAGCTTAATAGACCATGCTTACGTGTTGGTCTTGCAAGGTTAAGCCAAGCTCCATTGTGTGATATCCTATGTAGCTATGCCTACAAACTGATGTGTTCAATTGTTTCATTTTCTTCCTCTGATTAGGCTATTATAGAGATGGACTCATCTGGATTGTTCCATTTGAAGAATTTGGGAAAAATTTCTATTCATGTCAATGGCAAAGAATTAGCACCTAAACAGAGTGTAAATCTTACTTCAGGATGCCTTGTTGAGGTACGAATTTGTTTGTTTACAAAATAATGATATTTTCAACTTCCCGGTTTTTGATATATGAACTATCTGTTTATGCTTAATGTGTCCATTTGGAATCTTTGTTCATGTTCCAATCTTCCTTCGCGGCATTAAATTGCTGCAACTTCGAACTCTTCACTGAAGTTACCTTCTTTGCTAATTTTCCCTTCTGCACCGATTGATTGTATAAATGCAATATATCAATATATGGTATTTTTAGGCATACCTTCAAAGTCATCGCCTTCTAATATCTAACATAAAGTGAATAGTACGTTTTTCTTCTTTAATTTCAGCAAGGTTGTTAAGAGGGAATATATCGATTACCAATTTTGGGAAATAGGAAACATGAAACTGGAGTGTAACTCAAAGCTAGTCCTGACACGGTTAGTAATTCAGCAGCAAGTTTGGTAGAACATTAATTTTGCTCGACTTTAAAGTCTTTCAAACCTACACTTTGCTCCTTCGTACTTGGACTTTGGCCGTGAGCTAATTTTTTCTATTCAACTTGAGAGACTGAGGCTGCGAGGCAATGTCCGATATGTGTCGTGTTGTGTCAGACACCAAGACTCTCAAACTCCAAGAGTTATACTATATTTTTCCTTCCCCGACAGTGTAATATCTAGTTTAACTTGAAATTACTTTCATATAACAAATACTACTCCAGTTTGTAAGATTTAATGAACAAAACTCGGAACTAAGAAAAGATTGATTTTGTTAAAAGATAAAAGAGTATAAACCTATAGATTTAACTTATGAAAAGCATTGATTTACAATTTTATGATTTAACTTATGAAAAGCATTACACATAGTTTCCAATTGTTAATCCAAAACTTGACCTTCTAGAAAGTTTTGTAAGATCCCAAGGAGGAAATTGCTATATTTTCTAGGTCACCGTGCCGTGCTGGAATCATGACAAGAATCTGCAATGATACCAGCATATGAATGCAAAAATATTGCTGTTACTGCACACTTTCATGAAACATATATAATAATTAATTTTTCACTACAATGTAGAAATTTTGATTCATTCATCTAATACAAATTGAGACGTTTGCAGGTAAAGGGATTGACATATGTGTTTGAATCAAATCAAACTAGCATGAGAGGAAGCTTTTTCTAGGTGCACAAACCTTCGGGCAGATGTTGAACTCGCCTAAGATATTTAGAAGGTGCCATGTTTTTTCACCAAATTCCTTGACTGATGCATAGCTAATCTAGGTCCAGACGGAGTAGGTAAGTTTTCTGAATTAGGAAGACTAGATCTTAGTTTGAATCATACAATAGTAAAAGATAGCTGGATAGTTTGGTGGCGCTTCAGTTTCTTATAAACTGAAATTTTCAGTACAGAAGCTGTAAAGTTTGGTGCATTCTCAAACATCTCTCTCGAGTCTTAACAGAGTTGAGTTGGGTTGGGTTGGGTTGACTAATACAAAAACTTACCTGAATTATGTAATTATCGTGCAACTGATTAGGGTACGTTTATGTTTTATTCGCCTTGTGAAAATTCTCAATATTTCCCTAAAAGCTGATAACTACATCATGGTATGCACAGAAGTTCTCAAGAATGTCCTCATGTTAGTTTCCTTATTGCTGTCTCCCTCTGGAGTCCAAGCCATGTCTCAGTCACAGCATGGCTTGACATTCTGCTTGAGTGTGGTCAACTGTAAAATCTTAAAAGGGTATTGATATCTCGGCTCTGGGTTGCTCAACTCCTTTGATAAATTGCTTATTATCATCTATCTACTCTAGGATTTTAAAATTAGCGATGAAGCTGTCTAAGACTTATCTTTGAGGTGAACCTCAAGCGAGGTTTTCTTGAAATCTCGGAGTTTTAAGCCTCGACTACCATCTGTCAAGGCTTACGCCTTTGAATGACTGAGGCTTATCCTTGAAGGCTAAGTACGAGGTTAACTCGGATGATGTGTAACTCATTTCTCTTGCCTTCCGTGGATTTTTTATTACTGGCTTTAGATTTTTGGGCTAATTATTTGCGAAGCTTTGACTTGAGATTCGACTCATTTCTCTTCGACTTTTGTGGTCGCTTTCTGGATCAGGGTGGCAGCGGGCGAACTGAGCCAGCTTGGTTCGGTCTATTAGGCAAGCTAGGCTCGGCTTGTTGACCAAGGGGGCTAGACCTTGCTCGGTCATTAACCACGAGAACTGAAATAGTGTATAATAGCATATCAAGTAACCATCCATCTAGTTTAAAATTATAAAAATAATTCAATTCTTATCTTTCATACTATGATTTATAATGTTGCTGACATCTCACATGAATCTACCTAATCTTAGCAAGTCCGCGCATGAAAAAGTGTTGTTTGTCCTCTCTTAGCTGCTCCCGCCATGCTTTATTGATTATTTTATTAGATTTTAATTCTTGCATATCTTTTGATTTCACAAAATTTTAATTTATTTAGCCCATGTTTGAGCCAACTTTTTTGAAAATGAGAATGAAAAATATAGTTGTTATTGGGGCTTACACAAGAGATAGAAAATTTGAATTTAAATGTTGATGTGATGGATAGCGGTCATATTTTTCATTTTAATAAGGAAAAAATATGACTCAAACGGGGCTTTAATCTTCTATAATTTATATAGTATCGTAGAGGTCGCGTTGTTGAATAACTACTTGCCCTATAAGTGGACCTCACATGCCCATACATTGGCATTTGGGGGCAACAAAATTAATTTATTAGGGACATAAAGGACAACCTCTTTGTGACCTTGTCGAAGCAGTGGTCCTTCTAATTACTTTTCTATTTAAAAAGAAGTGGGCAAATTCATTTGACCTTATTTTTTCCAATTATGCTACTTATACATTGAGTTGACATTTCGGATGACACTCCCCTTATACAGAGGGGGTCGTGAATTTTTTATTACGCATGAGCCCCCTCAACGAGGGAAATATCATCTGGGATGTCAACTTTGGAGGTACATGTAGCTCTGCATGATTCGATGTGCGACAATTTTGCACTTGGCCAACTTCGGTAAATATGTTAGATTCGTATGTAACTATTGTAATAGAGTCAAAAATTGGAAAGTGAAAACCACAAGTTATTGTACCTTTTTATGTATGCTCTCGAGTTTGGAGGATGCACGTGTGCACGTGCTTGTTTTTATTATATCTAATTGAAGCATCTAAATAAATTAACAGTTGTGAAAGGCTAGCTTAGTGCATTAGCTATTTTGCTTTATAGACTGAAATGTGTCTTCATGTCCTTCAATTTTGGTGTAATTTTCCGAAAAGCTACTCTCTGTTTGATGGGAACTAGAATCTTAATTGTCATATTCAATAATTAATTTTAATTACATATTTCATGATATTTATAATTTTATAATTTAAGTTTTATCAAAATCTACGAAAATCTTGATTTTTAATTACACCAAACTGGGGTTAATTTGATCTATTAGTCGCGAGACTTGAAACCCACAATTTCTATTTTGCAAATTGTTCAAAATTGTTCGCGAGACAATGGGTTAAAATGAATTACTTAAAAAAGGTAACATTTGAGGAACGACGACCTAGATTAAAATTTTACGGTAAAAAAAATAAGAGAAATAGCATGACAGTCCCCTCACATGGGGTGGGATCCCCCGATTTTAAAAATCGCAGGCCCCCACCTCCCATGTGAGGGGATGTCAACCTGAGTGTATACCAAAGTGTGTACACTTAAATTAATTCAAAAAATAATTGAATATTTTACAGGAATATCATTGTGTACACTAGAGTGCAAACATTAATGTACATATAGCAAAATCCAAAAGAATCACATAAAAGGTGATATTTGATCTATTAAATTAGACGTCATAAAAAATAACATCTTAAATATTTTTCTTCTTGAATCGTATTGGATCCAATTCATTTCATGGTATACGGCATGGACATTGCACTGCGTCTTGTATAAGTTGCAAGTGATTCTCTCTTAATATAAAACTTTGACACAATTAAATTACTTCTAACAATAAATTCGTAATAATGCCTATGATCTTTGGATCTTCTTAGATTGTGAGACACTCAACTTTTTTTAGACACCTTTGAACATATCTTTAGAAGGGAAATTGGCACCTATAACTTCCATTTTATATTCGAAGAGCACTTGAGTGCTCGTCTAATTTTTGTTGGCTTCCATTAAAAAACCCTATTAACTAATCATGCAGATCTCATCTGAGAACGATATTTTTCTAAAGGTATGATTGATTATTTAGAAAATAAGAAAACAGAAAAGTCATTCCCTCACATCATTTGCATATAAACCAATTCTCGAAATTTGCAAAATTTGAAAGTTTTGAATCACGTTCCAGAAAAATTTAAATGATTACTCCAATACTGAAAACTACATGTGCCAATTTCTCTTTAGAAAATTTTGTTCAAACTCTCTCACTTAAATTCTACCTTTTCATTACAATGCACAACTAACCTTAATAGGTCCATGTGAGCCACTTTCTAGCCACTTTCTAATGTCCTCTTAATATATATAATAAAAATCATCATTTGCTTTCTAGTAGTATTAGAATTGGTTAAATAAAACTGCACCTCTGTCTAGTCCCCACTCCCACTGGCCCTAAGCCATCCCACACCACCCCTTCTCTCTTTCCTACAAATATCAACCCCTCTCTTCCTCATTTCTTGATGGTTCTACCTGTTATTTGACAGAAGTACAGAAATCTTGATCACAAAAATCTCAAATAAAATGAAGATCCAATGTGATGTGTGTAGCAAGGATGAGGCATCGGTGTTCTGCGTGGCCGATGACGCCGCCCTCTGCGCCGCCTGTGACCATCGTGTCCACCATGCCAACAAACTCGCCGAAAAACACCAACGCTTCTGCCTACTCCACCCTTCACCTAAACAAGCCCCCATTTGTGATATCTGTCAGGTATATATATATAATGAAACCTTGATTGTTCTTATGGAACTGTTTCGTCTAAAAACTAAGTTGTTAGAGATGCTTTGGATTCATTTTTCATTAAAGGCCTATATGTCATGACAATGAGATTTGATCTCATGACCTCTGCTCAATTTGACATCGTCTCTTGACCTTTTAGACGAGGTAGTTCGACTTTTATTTTGTTGATTTGATGTTGTGTGTTTACAGGAGAGGAGGGCCTTCTTGTTTTGTCAACAAGATAGGGCAATTCTATGCAGAGAGTGTGATATATCAATACACAAAGCAAATGAGAAAATTCAAAAGCACAACAGATTGATTCTCACTGGAGTCAAGCTTTCTGCAACCTCTGCCCTTTATTCATCATCAGATTCTACTTTAACAAATGTTTCTGAAACTGTTCCACTTATCAAAGGTGAAAAAACCTTAAAAGATAAGCCTGTCCCTCTCAAGCCAACAAGTACAATATCAAACACCACCTTAGAACCGGTCAAGGCGGCGATCGCTGATAGAGGTGGAGGTAGTGTTCAATTGATGAATGGGGGTGGGAATAATGGTTCAAGTTCAACAAGTAGCATATCAGAATATCTCATGGAAATTCTACCTGGATTGCCCGTTGATGATTTTCTTGATTCTCCTTGTGGTTTCTTCAAGGTGAGAAATGCCTATTTCATCATATTTTAAAGTTGTAGTATTAGGGCAGACAATGATTCTAAAATTGAGTCGATCCACTGCCCATTTATGTAAATTGTGCACGAGTCGGTCTATTGATAAAAAATTGAAAAAGAAAAAGTGCTGATAGACAATTTTATACCCCTCTTACACCTTAATCTTTTAGGCTAGATAATTCATTGCATCTACATATTCCTAACATATTCGAATGTTTTTCACTGATTTGAGCTCATTTGAATTGTATAGAGTGGAGACAGTGATGCTCTACCTTTGTGGGATGCTGATCTTGCCAATAATCTGACCTCTATGTCCCAAGAAAATATGGGGTTTTGGGTCCCCCAATCCCCTCCTTTATATCCTTCTTTAGACATGGTCTATGCCGCCCCAAATGGATTCAAGGATTCCAAGGAAATTTCCAGCATCAAATCTAGCAAAAAATGGAGTGATGACAATATGTATGCTGTTCCACAGATCAGCCCACCTTCAACTGCCTTCAAGAGATCCAGGACTTCATGGTAGTTACTTGAAAATCTCGTCTTTTCAGACTCGTCTTTCATAGTATAGGACTGGACTGAATAGTACAATGAACAAGATTTCAATCTTTCACTGCATTCAAGTGATCCTGCAGGGTAGTGGCACGAAAATCTCTCCTATTTGTGCGTGTTCAGTATGCATATAGGACAGTACTGGATGCACCCTTCCGTAAGTAGGCTTATCCTTGTTTCCGATTTCTCTTAGTTTTATGAATTAGCTTCTATATGTTTTTTGTATATATATTTCTGTTTCTTTTTCTGTTCGATGTATAGTTTGATCTTTTCTTCACATGAATTCAGAGGAGTTTGATTTTGGTTAGAGAATGTACGACCTAACTTAAAAGTCAATATCAGTCTTTTTTCGGCAATACAATTCTTCATGCTGCCGAAAAAGCTTAATGGCAGTTCGCTGAATTCGTTAATTCAAATGAATAAAATCTCTCCGGTGCTCTATCACTGAAGATACTGAATCTCGTAATGAAAAATACAACACAGGTCACCTTTTTCAAGAAAATTCTTTTTGTCATTTAGAACTTATTTGATGTATATTATTGAGTGGAGAATGTATTTTAAATAGTGATTTGATGAAAAATAAGGAAAAATTTTGAATTTGCGTGTAATATTATTTTATTAAAAAATGTGTGATTAAAAATAAATTTTGAAAAAATGAATTTTTATAAAAACGTAAACCAAACATGACGTTTAAACAAATTGACAGAAAGGTACAACTCCTGTAAAATTACCCTTCTGGTCTTGGAGAAAACAGGACGTGAAACTCAGAATGTGACATTGCAGAAAGGTTATTGAAGATGTTCTTTGACTAGATAAGGAGTACACGCTTGCAAACTTGATGAATCTTTTCATGTCCAGCTCAAAAAATTCCCTTTGTGGGGACAAAAACTTTGATTTCAGTTTCAACTTTAAACTCCTTTTGTCATTCCGATTTTATTTTTAGCAAACTCAACTACTTGAATCCTTTTTAGTCATTCGTTCGCTGCATTGAGCGAAAATTCCACCTAACAAGATCCTTAACTATCACAAAGGGTGTTGTTAGCTTTTGTTAATCCACCTCTTCTAGTAAGTGACAATAACCTTGTCAAGGCATAATAAGTTCTTAGATGTGTATTCTTTTGTGGGTCTCAGAATCAACGACACATGGAGATTCTCACACATTTTGATTGTAGGTGATTTTTAACGTCAATAAACCTTTTTTAGGACATTTTATACAAGCTTGAGTCATGTTTGTTGGCTTGATGTAAAGTTGGATGAAGTATGAATGAAAAAGATATAGAATGTTGTGAAAAGAGAGAATAAAAATCAATAGATTTGTATATATTATAATGAGAATCAAAGTCCTATATTTATAGGGCAGAATTAGGGATACAGTGGTAATAATTTCAAGGGCTGCAAGGATATAATTGTCATTCACTAATAAACTTATCATTTACAACACACCATCTTGAATGACACATTACAAAATATCCGTCTCGTTAAAATTTTGTTTGATAAAAATCTAATGGGACAAAAAATCAAATGAAGGAAAAATAATACAGTTATTTTGGAGTATTAAAAATAAATGATGCATCATCAAAACCTTGTTAGGAAAACTTAGTGAGATAAAACCCAAATGAAGGAAAAAGAGTACATCTACTCCATCTGATGTTGATCAGTGAAAATTTTTGAGTCGACGCATTCCAATTTTATGAACCAATTTCTTGAATGTAGATGTTGACAGTGTTTTTGTAAATAAATCAGTCACATTGTCACTTGAACGAATTTGTTGAATATTGATGTTGTCATTCTTCTGAAACTCATGTATATGAAAGAGTTTTGGAGAAATATGTTTCGTCATGTCACATTTGATATAACTTCATTTGAGTTGTGCAATACAAGTAGTATTGTCTTCATACAAAATTATTGGACTATCTTTTGTTGAAATTAATTTGCATGATGCTTGGATAATCATTTGCTTTTCTTTTTCGATGTTACTTCTTCTGAAGTTTTTGGTTAGTTTTTTCCTTTGCTTTTCTTTTTCGATGTATAGAGTCTTTTGAATTAACTGGTCGACCACGCTTCTGACATATTTGAGATTCATTTGCTATGATTCATTTGCTACAGCAAATTATTCTGTAGGGACATCAATTTTTGCTTGAATATGTGATTTTCTCACTTTTGTATCAACAAATATATTTGATAATTGATTTGCAACTCTTTGCAAATGTTTTAATGTCTTGCTCATATTGATTGTTGCGGGGATCGAAGTGAGATATAATTGTTTCATTCCAAAAACTTTTATCTTTTTTATCAGTATATAGTTTTTTCCTCCAAAGTTGGGAAGTCATGTCATCAAAATAACAATTTGCAAAACGTTCAGTAAATAAATCACACGTTAAATGTTCAAAATATCTAATAATAAATGATGAATCAAAACCCACAAAACTTCAAGTCTTCGTTGGAGACCCATTTTAGTCCGTTGTGGGGATGAAATAAGAACTTGAACAGCACAACCAAAAACTCACAGTGAGAAATATTAGGTTCATGACTAAATGCCATTTGTAAAGGTGAATATTGATCATATACAGTTGGTCTGATACGAACTAATGATACAACATGTAATATGACATGACCTCAAACAGAAATTATAAGTTTTGTTTTCAAAAGTAAGGGTCTAGCAATACCGCTTAATAAATGATTTCGCTAAACCATTTTGTGTATGGACATGCGTAATCGAATGTTCAATAACAATCACAATTGACATACAATAATCATTGAGTGCTTGTGATCTAAATCTGCTAGTATTGGCAGGACAAATAGTTTTGATTGAGTAATCACAGAATTGTACTTGTGATTTTATGATTTGAACAAGTAATCTAGCAAAAGCTACATTCTTACTGGAAAGTAGGTAAACGTGTGACCATCTAGTAGAATAATTAATTAATACCATAAAATAACAAAATGATCCACATGGTAGGTGTATTGGCTCACATATATCTCCATGAATTCTGTCCAAGAAAGTTGAAAATCCAATATTGATATTTGTAGTCGAAGATCTAATGACTAACTTGTCTTGTGAACAAGTTACACATGAATAATCATTAAGTAAAATAATCTTCTGATTCTTTAAAGGATGTCTATGTAAGTTGTTTATTATTCAATGCATCATTATTATTTCTGAATGTTCAAGTCGATCATGCCGAAGTATAAATTTTTTTTGGATCAAAGAACTTTTGGTTTGTATGATATTTGATTCGACCATTTTTATAAATGTATAATACATGCCAGATGGGAGTACATTGAGTTTTTCTATTATTTTCTTTTGGCGAGATACAAAAAAAGTTATGCAAATATATTCAACATTATTTTTTTGCACCGTCTCAATGTGATATCCATTGCAGCAGGTATTTTTTAAAATTAAGCAATTTTCTTCTACGATGCACCTAATATTATTTTCTGCTAATGTTAAATTTTAAGAAATATTTTTATTTTAAAGAATTGTGTGTATATTTGTACTATCTGCTAAACAAATATCTTCATAATCCATTTTAAATCTTATTAGTATTTCAAGATCTATACTTTTTCAAAAACACTAGTATGATATTCTTTGAGAAAAATTGAACTGTCAAATTGTATGCTCTTCTGGAATGATAAATCAATATTTTTCTTGAGTAAAACTTATTTTTGTGTTAAAAAATTACGATGAGTATTGAATTGTTTAGTTCATGTTCTTCAAGAACACAACGAAATATAATTCTTCGAGATATGTGCTATTTCAAGAGCACATTATATTTTATTATTGTTAATTCAAGAGCAATATGTCAATATTCTTCTGGAATATTGAAAATTAGAATTTATACTCTTCAGGGCAAGTAATATTCTTCAAGAATATTAATTATAATGTTATACTATTTAGAAGCACAATAAATTATTTATAATAGACAGATCTACAATTAATATTCTTCTAAATTATTAATTATAACGTTGTTCTACTTCAGGAGCAATAATATGATAAATTATTAATTTAAAAAGTGAACATCTAAGTTTATTTAAATGTAGGATTAGAAAAAAAAATCCAAACATTACACACGAATTCCATAACGAAGGCAAAATTAAAGGCATAATTAGAAAAAAATTCCGAACATGCATGTGAATTCCATGAGAAAGATAGAATTGACTTCAAACAAAAAATACTAAATAAATAAATAAAATTTATTATGCCGACATTAAAAAATCAATTATGCATACACATGTACACGCATAGTTATGCTGACTTCTAGATGAGTGAATTGATTTCTTGGTGTAGGAACAAATTGGTTCACATAATCATTATGGTGGCAGAATTCATAACAATGACATAATTCATCTTAACTAAGTTGGGACAAAATTCTTTACCTGATAGAATTAATGCATACGTAGAAAATTTAGATTCACACAAATTAACGTGACTTGAGTCATGTGTTTGTATGAATAAAAAAAGAATTCACTACTTTCACTAAATTTTGAAAAATTAAATTTTCGTGCTGATAACATATTTTGAAAAGAGAGCATAAGAGAAGAAAGAATAAAAGTCAATAGATTTGTGTATATAACAATGAGAACCAAAACTCTATATTTATAGGACAGTATTAGGGATATAATGTCAATAGTTTCTAGAATTGAAGGAATATAATTATCATTCACTAATAAACTTAGCATTTACAACTAAGAAAAAGGAAAATTAAGCTCAAGTTGCTGAAAATGCTTATCATCAGTCAATGAATTGAGCCATCGATAGAGACAACAAAACAAACAAATTATTGAACAACCCTTGACATTATATAACTAAATTTTGGATTTCCTGGCACAATGACTGGAGAATAAGACAAAATGCAATGAATTTTCTGTGGGGTTGGGGGCAAAGTGATCTGCTGCTAGTCAGTCACACCTTGACAGATTATACTTCATGGAACAGCAGCTTACGTAGCATGTACAGATTAGACCCCTAACCCCATATTACTAAGCAATATAACACGAAGCGAACGAAAGCATGTAAAGAACAAACGATTTAGATTTGCATTAATATCCTTTATAAAAAAAAGTAGATATTAAGTTGATTTGCAGTAAAAAAGTAAACAATATAATTAAACTCCATCCATCCAGCATAAATGATGAGGGTGCGTGAAGCATTGTTGTCAAACTACTCGGGAAAATAAAAGTGCATAAAGTGGCCTATTAAGATGTCAAGGGAGCAAAACAAGAAGACGTTAGACCTGAATTTTATTTAGACGATGGGGGTATAGAGGGACCATCATCAACTTGCAATTCCATGCATAGGGTGCGGGTTCAAGTCTCTATCTTCATAAATGTATCACAGACCAGCCAAGAATTGAAGGATGGATTTGTTTTTGTTCAATTCAGATCATGATGAAATTGCCTGCCAATATAGTAAGGGGAAAAATAGAAACAAAAAGAAGAAGAAGAAGAAAAGTGTGTGTGTGTGTGTGTAGATGTGTGTTGGAGGGGGCGCTAATTTTTTAATTTTTTTTCTCCTTGAACTGAAAAATCATGCACTTTTACATTTTACAAAGATTTTGTGTGATTTTAAATTAAAGGGTACCAGTATGAGTTAATTTCTCAATAATCATATTTACCGTTACACTCTTAATCTATAAATTTTACTTCCTATTATAAAGCTAAATGTATCAATTAACCACGAAAAAGACGGGGGAAAAAATTCTCAAATACAACCACAACTTAATTGTTGAGTTTTGATATCCAATAAATCCAGATTAAGTCATTTAAATCGTTGGATTAATCTCATAGGCTACAATCGATGAGTGAAATATTTATCAACACCACAATTGATTGGTTCGACCCGAAAACAAATTGGGTCACTGTAAGCAACTATTAATTTGTGTTGCTTGTGGTATGTTCACTAATTGGACGGACCTTTAAGTAATTAGCACACTTTATGTCACTTCGTTTTGGCCCATCTCTTGTGTAATGTCTTGGCCCAATTGTATTTAGTTCATCCAGAGGTGGACAAAAAAAATCGAAAAATCAATCAAATTGACCAACCAAAAAATCAGTTTGGTTCGGTTAATTTTAATCATTAAAAAGTCGAGTTATGTTGGTTACCAATCCGTCAATTAACTGACTCAAACCGCCAATACATTTTTTTTTTATTTTCTTCATTTTAAAATTAAAAAAAATACTAAAAACATAAATATAATTTTTTCTCAAATAATTTGTTTACTATCTATGTTTTTTCTATTAAAACTCCAAATATAAAAAAAAAGAAAGAAATAAAAAAGAAAACAAGAAGAAGAAGTGTTTGATGTAAACTTTAAATTTAGATCACACATTATTTATTTGTCACAATTAATCTATTTCATTAATCAAGTATTGTTTATTGGTTACACACCAACCAATTTATTGGTCACAATCAACAAAACAATTTGTGACCACCACGACGGCTGCTATCACCGTCGCCGCCTGTACCAACCACCACCACCGTCGCCATCTCCTAAAATCCATTACCGTCAACGTCAACGTCGTCACCGTCACCTTGACCACCACAACCACCATCTACACTCCACCATCGTGAACCACAATCGACTGTACCGCCACCACAACGCCATTACCACCATCCCCACCACCAACAACGCCACAACCGCACCACCACCGCCTGCACTACCATTTCCAAATCACCAAAAAAATCACCCTAAAACCATCGTCTGTTGGCATGTCTTCCGCCGACCAGATCAAGTCACCGCGACACTGTCGACCATAATAATTTCACCACCACCCCTCCAAATTAACAAACAACCCACCAATAGCCTTCACAAAAATCAAACTAGACCACCAACAACTATTGTTGACATTTCCTCAACCAAAACCACTGCCGCACCAGGGTCTCCCCATAGCCAGATCCACCCTCACTTTGTCAACGTATCCTACTACCACTCCTTCACTGCCACTACCAGATCCACCCTTCCCTCCCCTCCAGCACTTCCACCTACACCACCAACAAAAATCACCCTAAACCTCGTACAACACCAAAATATGGAAAACCACCACCACCACCACCACTCCAACAACCAAAACCAAAACCACTTCACCGTTTTCGCCAAATCCACCACCACATGCACCAACCACCTGTAGTACCACCATCACCACCAAACTGTAGCAGCTACAAGGAGAGCTGCTATGCAACATAGCGTCATCGCGGCGACGATGAGTAATACAACATTGAGTAGCGATCGCTACCTTGTAGTGGTATGAGCGTCGCCGACGTAGTGTCATTCAGGTCACCATAGTGGCGTCATCACCGCAACGATATTTGTGATAGAAAGGTAGTGACAGCGATTTCTCGAGAGAAAAGAGAGAAATGGAGGGAGGTAATCAACCGGTGAGAGAAGGCGAAAGATGGAACATGAAGAGACGAAAAGAAAATATTAGGATTTGGATTAAATTTGGTAATTAGGGATTGTGATGAATTTTGATGGTATTAATAATATTAAATATTTGAATTAATATCTGATTTTTGTATAAAAAAACTTTATATCTGATTTTTGAAAATGAATCTTAAAAATTCTGGTTTAATGTGATTACCACAACTAAATATATTAGCCATTGTTAGAGAGCACCGTATGTTTGCAAGAGAAAATAAGAGGGCAGCCGCCATTCTCCTCTCTTTGGGACCGTGAGCTTTATTGCTACCTCTTTTCATCTTCTTCTTTGTAATATTGCATCCACCATTTCTATCATTTCTAGGGAACAATTGGGCAGCCATAGTGGAAGTGTTTGTGGGTTGAGAAATCAATTAGCAGTGTTTGATTTGTAGCTGGTAAACTGAGCCCGATTTATGCACGAATCAAAGTCTTTCGAGTTTTATTTCTACGAAAAATGATATTAGAGCAATAGGTTGTGCAAATGAAGGAAGGTCATATCCTTCCTTAGGATTAATTACATACGCTTCAACCAATGAGAGTGAAGTGTTTATCAACACTATAATTGATTGACTTGCCCCGAAAATAAATTGGGTCACTGTAAGCAACTATTAATGTGGAAATTACAAATTCACACAAGTGTTTTGGTTTTTGGATTTGATCTGAGAGCAAATGCACACAACCAGCGACGTTCTAGTTGTGGTGGTGAGGAAGTGGTGGCAGTGGTGTTGGTGGTTGTGGTGGTGAGGTGGTTGTAGCAGTGGTTTTGTTGATTTTTAGGTGTGGTGTGTTGTGTTGTTTTAGCGGTGGTGACTAGTGGTATGTGCAGTGGTGTTGCTGGTGTGGTGTGGTGTGGTGATGGTGGTGTTGCAAAAATGGTGGTGGTGGCGACGGTGGTGGCGGTGGGGATGATGGCAGAGGTGGTTGTGATGATTTTTGTTGGTAGTTTATTGGATCTAGTGATGTGGCTTTGTTGGTGGTGGTGTTGTGGTAGTGGCGACGGTGGGATAGTGTCTGTAACCAATTATTTGATTGATGTGTAACTAAGTAATGGTAGTGGATCGATACCGGGGGTTGGGTGTTTTGGTGTATGTGACCAATTATTTGGTTCATAGTGACTTATTATTAAAATGTGACCTAAAAGTTGATAATTTGTGACAAAAAAGTAATGTGACCTAAAAAATTGTTGACATACAACCTATAAATTGATAATTTGTGACTGTCTAATAAGTTGTGACTTAAATACTTGTGATTAATAAATAAATTGTGACATATATTTTTTTATTTGTGATCTATGAACAAATTGTAACCTATAAATTTTTTTAATTGTCACTATAAAATAATTTGTGATTTGTGACCAATGAATAATACCCGACTTATTAATTTGATAAATTTGTGATCGATGAATAAATTGTGACGTATAAATTTTTAATTTTTGACTGATGGACAAATTGTGATCTATAAATTTTTTGAATTGCACCGTAAAATAATTTGTGATCTATAAAAATTGTAATTTATAACCAATTAATAACGTGTCCAATTATATAGAATTTGTGACCAAATTATATGGAATTGTGACCTTAATATATTTAATTAATAAAATATATGTTTAATTAATTAATTTATAAATAAAATTTTAAAAAATTTGAGATTTGAAATTTTAAAACTTAATTNAATTTGTGATTTGTGACCAATGAATAATACCCGACTTATTAATTTGATAAATTTGTGATCGATGAATAAATTGTGACGTATAAATTTTTAATTTTTGACTGATGGACAAATTGTGATCTATAAATTTTTTGAATTGCACCGTAAAATAATTTGTGATCTATAAAAATTGTAATTTATAACCAATTAATAACGTGTCCAATTATATAGAATTTGTGACCAAATTATATGGAATTGTGACCTTAATATATTTAATTAATAAAATATATGTTTAATTAATTAATTTATAAATAAGATTTTAAAAAATTTGAGATTTGAAATTTTAAAACTTAATTTCTTAAATTTGAAATTGGTAAAATTTAAACTCTTAGTTATGAAAGTTTCCCACTATTAATGTGTATTACTCGTGGTCCGCTCATTAGTTGGATGGTATTTTAAGTAAGGGAAAAATCACAATTCAGGTTTTATCTATCCCAAAATCAAAAACTTAGGTCCCAAGGTTTAGAAATGCAAAAATCAGGTTTTCCAACAATTAATTAATTATATTTCACAATTATTTTATTAAATTAAATATTTGACTATAATATAATATTACACCACCCACCCCACCCCCACTGCTCCGGCGACTACTCCGACGGCCGACGACTATTCCGTTGACCGATCTGCCGGCTCTTAATTCTGGTAACTGCTCCGATTCCGAGGTCACTGATATCTTATTAAATAGTTAAAAATTTAATTTCCAATCACAAATTATTTTGATGTTACAAATGTAAAAATTTATAGGTCACAATTAACTTCGTTGGTCACTGATCACAAAAATTACATGTCACAGATTTTTAATTGCTCACAAGTTAAAAAAAATTATTCCATACTTGTTGGTCACATGTTATATTTTTAGTCACAAAGTAACGAATTTTAAGGTCACAGTTAGTATATAGATAGGTCACTGTCACCCCAACACCCTTCCCTCATCCCAATACCTCACCAATACTTGGTCACAGGTCACAGATCGCTCAA
>CAIGRH010006733.1:0-10762 GCA_903798295.1 Fraxinus nigra | reverse complement strand
TTTTTTTTACAGTTTGGTAATTGGAACAAATTCTAGACTTATTAACAGAAAAAAATATCACTTTAATGAACAATTTTTATTAAAAACGACGCCAAACGGACTCCAAACTTTCAACATTTTCCATAGAAAATTATACCAATCAAACACAATTAATTACAATTCCCAGTAAAACAATTTTTAGAAAAATCTTTTTCCTGTAAAACATTTTTTTTTTACTCATTTTCCACCTTGCAATCAAACGGACCATAAGTTAAAAAAATAATTATTTTTATTGATCAGACCAAATTTTTATAACTCTTTATTTATATTATAAGTAAGAAAAAAAATAGCATATCTACATATATTTGAAATAATAAATAAATTTATTAGCTTTAAGTTAAACTACACATTTTTAGACTCGACTCTTAGAAGTTTAAAGCTCCTTGTGATGATGAGCTACGTCATCTATTTTGGCAATTGATTGTAAAGCGCGGACAACTAGTGAAGAGTTTTTAATTTTATGAGATTGAAAGTAATTTATTTTTCGTTTAATATTTTCATGCAAGAAAAACTTTATTTTCGTGAGCATTACAAATGTTTAGCACACAAGAAAATGTTTGAAATAATAAATTTTAAATATAAATTACTTCAATAAAATAATTTCATAGAAATCCATAATTTTTCCTACTTTTTGTATAAAAAAAATGTATTTCACAAAATTTATTCTAAAAATCTAAATAAACGTGAAAATCTTGCATGACTCATGAAGAATATCATGTTTGTTAAGTTTAAAAGGTTCACTTATAAATTATAAGTAAATAAATATTTTGCATAAGAATATAAGTCCATGTCAAGCTTAAAAGGTTCGCTTTTAAGTTATTTCAATTAAATAAATATTTCTTTCATTATAAACCTTTCCTTTTCCTTTTTAGAAGCCCATGAAATATATTTAGGCCCAAATCCCAAAATTGGTATATGTTTCCAAGCTTCGTCTCAGCCTTCCCAATTTCGACCGCGCTATGAAACCCTAAATCTTTCATACATTAAAATACAGGTATTCTCTCTTGTTTAACCAAACAGCATGCTTTTTAGGTTTACAGACGAAAATAAGAATTGCAATAAAATCAGTTCTATTTTCAGGCTTCCTTTAATTCTTCACAGAAAAGAACCCAACAGAAATTCCCCCCGATCCTTGAACCAAAACCCTTTTTCTTCCACAAATTTATCTGTCTAGTTTTTTGGCTGGGTTTATTTAAATCTTTGAGTCAGAATAAAGGGACTTCTATTTTTGTGAAAGCAGTCAATTTTACACGGAGGGTGTTGAGCAAGATTGCATTTTTGCTACGGGAATTGAATTTATAATCCCCTTTTGTTTTAAAATAATATTGTTTTATTTATAGAAGTATTAAGGCTTTTAGGTTTGTTCGTTTGAGGTTGTATAAATAAAATTTTGTTAAACATATGGGTGAAAAAGATTTTGATTGTGAAAAAATCCGGAATATATGCATTCTTGCACATGTGGATCATGGCAAGACTACGTTAGCGGATCATTTAATTGCGTCATATGGTGGGGGTGTGCTCCATCCCAAGCAAGCTGGTAAACTTAGATTTATGGATTATTTAGATGAGGAACAAAGGCGAGCAATAACGATGAAGAGTTCCTCTATTGCTCTAGAATACAAAGAGCACTCCCTAAATTTAATAGATTCGCCAGGCCACATGGATTTTTGCAGCGAAGTTTCCACAGCTGCACGGTTGAGTGATGGTGCACTAGTATTAGTAGATGCAGTGGAGGGTGTCCACATTCAGACCCATGCAGTGCTGCGACAAGCTTGGATCGAGAAGTTGACTCTGTGTTTAGTTTTGAATAAGGTCGATAGATTGATATGTGAACTGAGATTGAGTCCCATGGAGGCATATAATAGGTTGTTGAGGATTGTGCATGAAGTTAATAGCATAGTGAGCGCATATAAGTCAGAAAAGTATTTGTCGGATGTGGACTCTATCCTCTCAGCAGCTCCGTTGGGTGACATTGTTGATGAGAATTATGAGTTTCCTGAGGATGATGATGAGGAGACGTTTCAACCCCAGAAGGGGAATGTTGTGTTTGCATGTGCACTGGATGGATGGGGATTTAGCATACCTGATTTTGCAGAATTTTATGCTACGAAACTTGGTGCAAGCTCAGCTGCATTACAGAAAGCATTATGGGGTCCTCGATATTTCAATGTCAAGACCAAGATGATTGTTGGGAAGAAGGGACTTGGTAGTGGAACCAAGGCTAGGCCCATGTTTGTGCAATTTGTGCTCGAGCCACTTTGGCAGGTTTATCAGTTTGCTTTGGAGACAGATGGTGATAGAGGTGTACTGGAGAAGGTTATCAAGTCATTCAATTTATCAGTACCTCTGCGCGAACTTCAGAACAGGGACCCGAAAGCTGTGCTACAAGCTGTCATGAGCCGTTGGCTTCCATTATCGGATGCAATATTGTCTATGGTGGTTAAGCACATGCCTGATCCTGCTGCTGCTCAGTCATTTCGCATATCGAGATTGCTACCTAAGAGAGAAATCTTGGATAATGAGAACAGCTCTGATGTGCTTGCAGAGGCTGAGCTTGTGAGGAAATCTGTCGAGACCTGTGATTCCAGCCCTGATTCGCCATGTGTTGCATTTGTCTCTAAGATGTTTGCCATTCCGTGGAAGTTGCTTCCTCGTGGAGAGACTCTGAACAATTCTGCAGAGGATGAAGAGTCAGGAGAATGCTTCCTTGCATTTGCCAGGATCTTCAGTGGGGTTCTCTATGCAGGACAGAGGGTATTCGTGCTTTCGGCATTATATGACCCATTGAAGGGAGACATTATGCAGAAGCATGTACAAAAAGCCGAGTTGCAATCATTATATCTAATGATGGGTCAGGGATTGAAACCATTGACCTCTGCTAAAGCAGGGAATATTGTTGCCATTCGAGGACTTGGCCAGCATATATTGAAAAGTGCCACTCTTTCATCTACAATTAATTGCTGGCCTTTCTCAAGCATGGTTTTCCAGGTTTCACCCACTCTGAAAGTTGCAATTGAGCCTTCAGATCCTGCTGATATGGGTGCCCTCATGAAAGGCTTGCGGCTTCTAAACCATGCAGACCCTTTTGTCGAGGTTAATGTTTCTTCTAGAGGAGAACACGTTCTTTCTGCTGCAGGAGAAGTTCACCTAGAGAGATGCATTAAAGATTTGAAGGAGAGGTTTGCAAAGGTGAGCTTAGAAGTATCTACACCCCTTGTTTCTTATAAGGAGACTATTGAGGGAGAGATTACTAATCCATTAGAGTATTTAAAGTTATTGAGTGGGAGCTCTGAGTATGTTGAGAAAACAACACCAAATGGTAGGTGTGTTATTCGCGTGCAGGTCATGAAACTTCCAAATCTACTTACTAAGTTGCTTGAAGAAAGTTCGGAACTGCTGGGAGATATCATAGGAGGCAAGTCTAGACGGGCTTGTAAAAACTTGGAAACCTCGAGAGGTGGCATTGTGGAAGATGAAAATCCATTCGAAGCACTCAAAAAACGGATGATGGATGCTGTGGAGAACGAGTTTTTGTCTGGGAATGCAGAGATGGACAAGGACCGGGCGGAAAAATATAGAATATTGTGGCAAAAGTTTTTTAAGAGGATGTGGGCTTTAGGGCCTAGACAGTTTGGTCCTAACATTCTCCTTACTCCAGATATAAAAGGAAATAACACAAATGGTTCTGTTCTTATCAAGGGCTGTCCTTGTGTATCTGATAGATTGGGTTTTGTGGACTTAGATAGGAAGAGTGATGCATCGGTCGAAGAACTGTCTATAGACAATCAAATGTTACTACAAGAAGCACAGAGTCTAGAGAACAGTGTTTTGTCTGGATTTCAGTTGGCTACTTCAGCTGGCCCATTGTGTGACGAACCTATGTGGGGTTTGGGTTTTGTTGTTGAGGCTTACGTTTCTCCCATAGTTGGGCAGACAAATGAGAATAATTCTTCTAGTCAGCAACTGGAAAATTATGGAATGTTCACGGGACAAGTAATGACAATCGTCAAGGATACATGCAGGGCGGCTGTACTCCAGAGAAAACCTCGGCTTGTTGAAGCCATGTACTTTTGTGAACTGAACACCCCAACTGAACACTTGGGATCAATGTATGCTGTACTTGCACGAAGGCGTGCTCGAGTAATCAAGGAAGAAATGCAGGAAGGATCTCCATTGTTCACCGTGCATGCCTATGTTCCTGTTGCAGAAAGCTTTGGCTTTGCAGATGAGCTGAGGAGATGGACCTCTGGCGCATCAAGTGCTTTGCTTGTTCTCAGTCATTGGGATGCACTTTCAGAGGACCCTTTTTTTGTTCCCAAAACAGAAGAGGAAATCGAAGAGTTTGGAGATGGATCCAGTGTGCCACAGAACACAGCAAGAAAGCTTATTGATGCTGTGAGACGACGGAAGGGTCTTCCGGTGGAGGAAAAGGTGGTTCAGCATGCAACAAAACAGAGAACTTTGGCGCGTAAGGTTTAGGAGTTGCTGATGATATTAGGCACTAGCTTGTCTATCTGTAAGCCGATACATCCCATGTTCACTTAATGGCAAAAATCTATATAGAGACAACTTTTTAAGACAAAACTATAATTTTGTGAGTCTCATTGCTCTCTTTTTACTGAACTTATAATGATTTTTATAAATTTGGTCACTCAAACCAGCATAATATGACGTTCTGAATTCGAATTCAAAATGCCATTAGGAGCCATTCTTGATAGACTCTGGACGAGGTTTTGCATTCAACTTTACTCGTGATTTTTAAATGATGTTATTTTATTAATTTTGTTTATTTGTCTATGGATGGTAAAATGTTTTTACATTACCAGATGATATTCTGCGTGAATGTATATGCATCTTGTATACACTCAAGGCATTGTGAATGAGCCCTGAAAGTCTTCTTAATGCAACATTGATTATTACAATATAATCCAAGAGAGTGAGTGGACAAACTATCCTCGGTTGATGCCAAGTAAAGTTTACATCTTTCTGACAATAAACAGCTTTACCTTTGGTCAAATATCCCAATCAAAGGTTTTTATTGTATGACTAGAGCATCACATACTCCATTATTCTTGGTAACCAAACTGAAAGATCCAAAGCCAAGAGGTAATAATGCAACTGCGTCTTTCTCTATGCTTGGTTCCCCGTTCCTGCAACAAAAAAAAGTTAAGCCTGATAAATTAGGGAGCAGATAGAGAATCCAAAAAATTAAGCCTGATAAATTTGGGAGCAGATAGAGAATCCTTATCAGCACAACGGCATGGAGGGCCCCTCCAGCTTCTTGATTGGGGAGTGGGGAGGGTTCTCTCTTTTACATCATGAGAGAAATTAATGACGAGTTTGAGAAGATAGATCGGATAGAATTGAACATGGCTAAAGAAGAAGAGAAGTAAGTTTTATCTATTATCCATTGTAATCATGGCTAATACTGATTATCAGATGAGGATATATTCATCAATGCTTAATATATTATCCATCCTAAATGAAGTTGCCCCTAACTCAGCCACAGCATTACGCAGTTACTTTGCTGGTACTGTCACAAGTGGCTGGTAAACGAAGAAATAATCTCCAAAATTGTAAAAATTTACCAAAAATATAAAAATAAAAATTGTTTCAATGGATTTGCAAGAGAATAAGAAGCACACAAGGAAAGGCGGAAAAAAAATAATAATAAAAAAAAAAATTAGGGATATGAGTATTCCACTTACATTCATCAAGTATTGGAAGTGATTTTTCCAGGCAATTAGATTTGTATTCCAAAAATGAATGAACATCCGGATACCGATATTTCAGATGATATCCAAATGGAAGACATCTTTGAAAGCAAACAATGTCCCCATCCACAAGCTGCACAAAGGGGGAAATTTAATAAGAAAAGCCCGTCCAAATCTTAATTATGATAAAGATTCTTAACAATTACCTTGGTAGATTGAAATGTGGAATTCGGCTCAATACGTTCACATACAACATTAGCTCCAAACTTCATTTCCTGAGTACAATGAAACAAAACTAAGATACTTCAAATTTGTAATAAACAAAAGAATTCAGGTTTATGGATGTGTATATCTTAACATGTAGAACGGTAATATCCCTGTTAAAACATGTAGAAAGTGGACGGTGTATGCCAAAAATATTTAAGAAAGAACATGCACCTGCACTAATATGCTAAATTTATGACGTCCATGTTAAACCATGAGACCAATAAATATGCTAAACTTAAGATGCCCTTGTTAAGCCATGAGACCAAGAAGTACACCGTTCAATAAATAATGCAGCTCAAGTCGATGCAGCTGCTAGTTTGATATAATCGAGGCATTGCTATCCAACTGCGTATGTTAAGTTTTTTCTTCCTGTTGTAAGAGAATATATCGCTAAGTAATGTTATTTAGTATAAGTGGTGATTAACACCATACGGTTGCAAGGATTTATGGTCCATTTAACAGGACATATGATATGCTGGGGTACTAGGTAGAATTATTCTTTGTACAAAGGTTCAACAGAATCATGATCTTGAAAATTACCCAAACACGTTATGGAACAAACCTCATAAAGTTCAATCTCTTCATCGGGAGCATAGCCAACCATTGCATTTAGTTTAGCGAAGATATCAGTCGGCTTACTAACGGACTTCACAAAAAGTCTTCCAACATACCTGTCAGCATAAAGAAAAGAACACTTGTGTCAAGAAACAAAAAACTTCGTGAAAATAGAATGCAGATATCAACTTTCTCTCTCCCTCTCCCTCCGTCCATCTATTTCTCTCTCTACCAGTGAAGAAGCTGATGAATCATTACCTTAGCTCCTCTCTCTCAGGATCATAAAGCTTGAAAAAGAGTAGAATGTCATCTTCTGTCTTGTTAGGTGGAGGAATAGGATGTAGATCCTAGATCAACACACAGAAAATCACCAACAGTGTTGATTATAACGGACACATTGATATTACTTTTAGGGCATGTTTGGTACTTGGACAATGCTCAATAGTACAATAGACAATATTCTCACTAATTTTTCTTTTTCAATCCTAGCGAACCCCATCTAGTCCAACATTCCAAACACGCCATTTATGTCTAAATTGGTAAGACTACAGTTACAATGTTACCGGTCCAAGCTCTACTTCTAAGAACAACTTCAGCACTTCATCAAAAGTATTGTTAGATGCTTCCGTCAACTGTCCAATCTACAATTAAAGAAAAAATATGATTAGATTGAGCAGAATAAGAACTCTATCAACTGTCAATATGCTGGATCAGCTTACATAATTTAAGTGTCATGACATTTTTGGTATTTCTAATAAGTTTTGAGAAGGTATTCTAATCTATTTGGCAGTTTTTTACCTTTCATTTTTTTTAATTACTTTTTTTGGTAAAGTAGATATTACTCTAGATTGAATGAAGTGATAAAAAAAAGGATCCAACATTTTTCTTCCAGGATTTAAATTTAGGTAGCCAATGATAATGGTGGTGGTGATTGTTAGTTTAAAGGCAATACCAAGCAGTACCTAGTGGTTGAAGAACTGAATATTGAAATGGCAAAGATGTAGAAAAGCACCAAATGGGATAAATACAATGGGTGTAGTATAGTCATTATGACATAATAAATCAGTTTCACCTTTTGTACTGTCACGATTGATAGTCAAGTTAGCTGTGAAAAACTAAAAATTTAATGTTCAGAAGTTGCACAGGAAAGCGATTTTTAGAATTTACGAAAAAAAGATCACGTGCCACTTTCACTAATTACTAGGAATGTAACTTCCCAAATAAGAACACATCATGCAATGACATATGTTAAAGATATATCAGAAGTGTAAAGCAATATAATTTATCAGCTGTAGTACTCAAATGCAAACAGAACGTTACAGTTTGGGCTTCCTCAACGTGTGTCAATGGCCCATTAAGACGACGTGTATGGTTCTGGTGTTTTGCCCAAATCCAAAAACGTTGACATTTCACCGGCACACCAAATTCACTAGTAACTCTTTCCTGCATACAGCTTATCGATTAGATATTATCACGGTTGCTACTATAACTAGAAAACGGCGCATTCTAGGAACTCGATCATGTGAGTCTGTGTTACAATATAAAAGAATTTCACTTACTATCTCATTTTTTATCCAGCCTAAACCCATCTCCAACCTCTGTATTATGTTAAACGGTTGATAGTGCCTATCTTTTGAATGAAAAACTAAAGAATACTATCCACTTTAATTTACCATAACACCATCTACCTCGAACTATCTGTTTATACTAAATTCTTTATATGGCCTAATCCGGTGCACCAAATGTAGGCAGTAGACTATATGCACAATGGTTACGTAATATGACAGGCACATAAAAAACATGGGCCACTATACGGCACTTATCATGAAAACCAACTTTCTTTCATAATTATTTGATGGCAGGGTTGATGATTTGAAATTCCTACTTGTCAAGAATGTGCAATCATGAATATTAATGTGAAAATTTGTCCCATATTATCAAGGCTACAAAAAGACGTGAACGAATATTTATCTCTTGGAATTTATTTTTGAACTTACGAACTTTATAAAGTGAAAAAGACTAAACAAGTCTCCTTAAACTTTGAACTCCGAAAAACTTATATTCCATATTATCACCACCGGTTTCCTCCTTCCAAACTATGATTCTTCTGTGTTTTTTCAATTGATATCTGTATGAAATGTTTACCGTCTATTACTAGTTTCAAACAAATAAAATGCCATATCAGAAATATATACCTTTAGAAGTTGAAAAGGTGTCTGTCTTTGAATATGAAAACTTCTAAATTTATCGTGATCTACCAAGTCAAGATCTCGATTCTGTTTGATATCTTCATCAAGTGCTACCTGGGAATGTTTATCGTATAGTTTTTCAGTGAAGAAAGCCAATTGTGATTGCAGTACACATGTGCCCTTCAATGAAAGGAAGAATGAAAAGACTAACCTTTACAGTCAGAAATTCTTCATCTTTTTTATTTTTCTCCTTTTCTCCATCTTCACTCTGCAAGCTTTTCTGGGAAAGGCTCTCAATGTAGTTAGGGCAGATTAATGAAGCATATATGGAAGATACTATCACAAGGAAAACCTACATTGCACATTATTTTCTCCTTCTCACTTTCACGTATGTATACCAGCATGTAAGCATTTGAGCACTTTTGATAATCATTGAGTCCAGATTTTGTCTGCAGCAACAGCTAAAAAATGAAATATAAGCAATCGAAAAACAAGGATCCACCTTGAAAAAATGAACAATGAACAGATAAATACTTCTTTACTGCCATACTGCTCCTCTAAAGCCTCTTTGGCATCTACTTTGGTCACTCGTTCATCGTCAAATTTATACCTGGAAGCCATTCGTATTTTACTAATCATGTGTATACAATCTCTGTATTTTCACATAGAAAGTTAAAATGATTAAAACTAACCTATAGGAGGACCTACGTTGTACATATAAATCTGACACAGACAAGGTCACCCGATATGTGAAATGCTATTGCAGAACAAATCATGCAATATGGTTAATACAGAAAGAACTATTATGCATATTGTCACAATTTACAAAATGTACAACAAGATAAAATATAAATGAAGCATATAATGTACTTCAAGTCGCAAAATGTTTCTTCTTCAATTCCAAATTCATAAAACTGGGGAGCTGTACTCAGTGGCACAATCTAACTGATAACAGAGAAAACATCCATGTGGAGCCCTAATCCAACAATGGAGTAAAACTGGGATTCATGCATATTTTGGGGACTGATACATTAGATGTTCTGCGATCAGAAATACAACGATTTTCCCCTTCCTTCTTATATTAGGATTAGTAGCCTCATCTTTATATAGATCCAGTGAATGCTGCTAGATGATGTCAAGTACTTCATATCTAATAAAATGTCTTCTCAAAAGTAATCTCCAGAACTCTATGTGGATAGTGTAGAATGTATTATGCTGACACAATAAAACATGACTGCGAAGTAAATGGGAACTTTAAGGAACTAAATGTTTTACCATTGATGAGAAAGATTTGGCCTTATAAAAGCACTATAGTGTCCCCCATGCACGCCACCACTATGGACTAAAACACTGTAATCAACCACATAAAATGTCAAGTAAAGTGAAATGAGTAAACAAATTGTGAAGACTTTTAACATCAAACAGAAAGTAGCTCAAGTGAAAAAAGATGAAGACATGAATTCCACTTCAATTGGAACATTAAAGTGTACAACTGAATACATCAAATTTAAATTTGTATGGACTATACATAGATTAAATTTCTAATAAGTGTCATTCTCAAAGGCCAAGCCACATGGAAGCGGGGAGGGCAATTGGCCACACAACATTTTTGAACGTGCTATGTGCAAATACAGAGATTGTGAATGATTAACATCTATTCTTAACTGCTTCTAGAAATTTTTAATATATTTACATAATATATATGTATTCCCCCCCTTCCCCGGCATGAAAACCCTACGTCTGCCACTGATCATTCTGTCAGAAGACATGGTTCCCCCAAGCTCCTACTTATTAAAAAACAATCCTACACTTCCAACAAAGAAGTATATAAGGCCATTCAGTATAAGTGATTCCTCCATGTTATGTGGGTACAGTTGGGTTTTTGATACCCAATAAATTTGGGTGATAATGATAAATTGATGTCGAGAATTTTATTGATTGGAAAAATTCATATTTAAGGTGTATTCTTTACCTCAATTCAAAAGTAAGTTAAATAGT
>CAIGRH010006683.1:0-12019 GCA_903798295.1 Fraxinus nigra | reverse complement strand
GTCCATTAAGGTATTTGGATAGTTTTGTCTTCGGAGATAGGTATACAACAACAGTGAAATATTGAAAATCAACTTTTTTTCTCATACAATTTCTAAAATAAAATTGTTTTACATAATTTTCATATCATATTATTAAGTACAAAATTCAAACAGAACATTTTTCAATACTATAAATCAAATTCTAAAAGGGCACGAGGTGTGGTAAGACGACAACGTTAAGTTTCAAGCTTTACGAATTTTATACTTGCCTAAATGCAGTTCACGCTAGGACATTTTTCCATTTTATTGTACTAGTGAATATACGTGATGTAGTATAGTTGGCTATGTAATAACGTTGACTGATTTTTGATTATTTTNTATACAACAACAGTGAAATATTGAAAATCAACTTTTTTTCTCATACAATTTCTAAAATAAAATTGTTTTACATAATTTTCATATCATATTATTAAGTACAAAATTCAAACAGAACATTTTTCAATACTATAAATCAAATTCTAAAAGGGCACGAGGTGTGGTAAGACGACAACGTTAAGTTTCAAGCTTTACGAATTTTATACTTGCCTAAATGCAGTTCACGCTAGGACATTTTTCCATTTTATTGTACTAGTGAATATACGTGATGTAGTATAGTTGGCTATGTAATAACGTTGACTGATTTTTGATTATTTTTGAAGACATCACTAATATAATCTTATTTAGCAAAACTTTACGGAAAATACACAAATAAACAAAAAGGAAGCTAGCGAGACTTAATTTTCTGTTGTTTAAATCTCAACTTGTCTACCTAATTTTAGACATTGTCTATAACACTTCCAATGAAGTGAACCATGTTGCAAATCGCTTATTAATTGGTAGGTAGCATAAATCCCATCTGGAGAATCTGGAAGTTCAAATTAATGAAACTCGATTGTTTCTTCAATTTCAAAACCAAAAATGCACATATTATAAATTAATTGCATGATACTCGACATTTCAACTGTGATCGCAGGGTGGAGGGGACAGCGCCCCCTCGTAGGGTCTTGGGGCAACGCCTCATGCGGTGATCGACATGATCGATCAGGTTGCAATAGTTGAGAGAGTAGCGGCCCCTCATGGGGGTCCAGGAGCAACACCCCTGGGGGTGATTGACCAGGGTTTGGTAAAAAAAAATAATAATTTATTAATAATTTCGAAAATCGTCACATATGTATATAGTGTTTTGTCGTAGCGATAAAATATAGAAAAAGAATTTTACATAAATAAAGTTATCAATTATAACGTAATCAAATTAAAAAAAAACGAAAAAATCTTATTTCATTTCTCTCAACGTAAAAAAATAAATAAAAAAAATTGTGTGCGCATAGGCGCACGAAGACACGGCCCGTGTCTCCGTGCCTCACGAAGACACATCCTTTTTTTTTTAGGGAAAACCAACGATTTCTATAAAATCAATTCCCATTGAAATTCAAATTCAGAACAACAACATCTTGAAAAATCATCATTATTCCAATTCACAAATCAAAATCAATCTATAAAATATAAGTTTGAAGTTCGAATATCATCTCTAGTGGATGCATTATTGTTCTTCTACTTCTGGCGTTTCTGCTATTTTTCATGGGATTTCTAGGCGGCTGCTTCGGTTTTACATGTTTGATTGCTTCGGTTTTACAGATATGATGAAGCATCTCGTGCGGTTGAAGAAGGCAACGGGATTGCTAGATTTAGGTAAGGTAAAAAGCGAGTCGTAGAGATGGTTAAGCCAATACGACGTCGTTTTGGGTGAGGATAGGAGAATGCGACACATGGAAAAAAAAAAAAACTGCCTCTGTTATATTGTATAGATATAGATATAGATATAGAAAGATTATTAAAACTACTTATATTAACATCAATAATCTCTGGCTTATCTGAAGACACGTTTTACAAAATTTTCATATTATATTATTATTATATTATGAAATACGTATTATACATGTGCTCGCCGTATGTTTTTACTCCGAAGGCCAAACCCACACGACCAAAATCCCAATCCCTTAATTGGAACTGCAGGATTTCCGTCAGACAATTTATCGATCCGATAGCTGAATTGAAAACTCTTTTTCTATTTTTCGAGGTATGGTAGCAGGTTTTTACTTTTCCTAATGAAATTATAGTAATCTTTGTTTCTCGGAATTGTCGAGGGACCAGAATTTAGAACTAGCTTTAAGTTCATTTTAATTATTATTTAGATTTTTTTATTGTGATTTCACTGGATTATTAGTTGAGAAGTGTCTCGATTGATACAGAATTTAATCAGATCGTATCAAATATGTTTCCTCGGATTTTTGGCAAACCTAAGCAAGAGACTAATGCTCTCACTACACTTGACAAATTAAATGAGGTATTGTTTTTTTTTTTTCTTTTTTTTTTTTGTGATTATGAATATTTTTTATGAAATCATGCATCGATTTTATTTGGCATATCGATATTCAAATGGATCGGATAGGATTTTGTCCGGCCATATGTTACAATTTTCAATTTATGCTAATTGTCTTTCACATGCTCTGCAATTACAGAAGTGGTAGAACTGTGCAATTCTTTGAATGATTGCTTATTGTCAATTCAGTTCACTATCTTTTACGAGAAACTCTGTAACGATGGCAGTTGTGAAAATTTTCCCTAGAACTTTGATCTATTGAGAACTTTCTTCTGCTCTCATGATATTATCTGTAGACAGAAAATGGGCCTATATAATCATCCAAAGCAGTGTCAACTTTGGATTTTAATTACTATACATAGATAAACATCCACGTGTAACTTTTCTTTCTTTCTTGTGGAAACATTTATTCCTCAATCTCACCTATCGCGAACTGATGGAACACTGGTTTTCGTGGATCAAGGTGCCTTCTCTTCCAATCCATGATATATTAAAAGGGTTTCAATAAAACTTATCTTTTTCCACAATAGATAGTCCTTTTTATCTTTTGTTTCTGGGAATAGGTTTCACCCTCCTGAACTCTTATATAATTTCTTCATTAAAAAAAATAAATCAAAATCTCAAGAATTTACATGGCATGCTCAAGGGAGAAGATTTTGGGATTTCATCCCCATCATTGTTTACAGAAAAAACTTAGACTAAGCGAGAACAATGTACGCAGCAGAAGTAGTGACAAATTCAGTGCTTTATTGTTTACAGTAACTTCATGCTCCACTGTTACATTGGTATCGCGAGCTTTATTGTGCGCTTCGGTCTTCATGCTTACAATAGTGACCTTTCTTTATGTACTCAAGTTGATGTGTATTAATCTATTGCTAAAGGGATGGAAAAAGTTCTATTCCAAGCTTCTTATGACCCCAAATATTTGAATATATCTGATATTTTACCCGTAAAGTTTATTAGTTTTTAATAGACGTTTGGTGAATAACTTTATAAGGCAAACTCTACACAATGGTTGATACTTGATAGATTAGTTCTGTTTTAAAGTACTGACTGGTGGTTTTCTTGAAGGATAAATTATCAATAGGATGATCTTCTTTGAATGAGGACATCAAGATGGATATTTGGTCTTACTGGAATATAATAAAGTAAGAATTGAGAATATAGGCAAACAAGTGAAAGTGGTACAAATCCAAGATAAATGATTGCAAAAATGATACAAATCTATCTTAAATTAAGGGGAAAAGGACTTGGGTGCATGGGCATGTCTTATGTGGACCTAAAGAAGCTCTTGTATCAAAAGTGATGCGATCCTTTTTTAGAATTGGTTGGAAAGGCTAGACCGACATTAACATGGACTAATGTAGTTCCAATTAATTTAATTTCACTGAATGCTCCCGTAGATAGGAGAAATTTAGCATGGGGTGGAATGGAATGACCATACAAGATTAACAAATTAATTGAGAATAAGGTTTATGTTTCTATTACTTTATGTGTTACCTACAATCTACACATCCACATATTCAATATTTCATTCTTTACCTTGGTAGACTCTTGAGATGCTCGAGAAGAAGGAAAAAGTGCTCCTGAAGAAGGCTTCTTCTGAGGTTGAGAAGGCCAAGGAATTCACAAAAGCAAAAAATAAAAGAGGTATAACCACAACATTCTTTTGGATTCCTGCCCAATTTTAGCTTTTGTGTTTCCGGTTTTATCTATTTTAGAGTTCAATATTCTGATATGAAGTTGCATGTAGGACAAATAGTACAAACATCTGCTTTGTGCCTATTCATGTAGTATTTTGCCTCAGCAAATCTGTACTTCACTGTTACACTTTGATGACATAAATTCTCATTTTGCATATAGGTTTATTTCATATCTGGTTCACTTGCTAGTCAATACACTTAGATCACCTAGTAATTTTACTCATGATTCTGTATATTAATTTGTCAACTGATTATGTGATTTTGAAACTTTGGAAAGAGTTTAGCATTATATCTATGCCAACTTGTTGACATTATCCACGATAATTCTCCCATTTTTAACATTGAGAACAACCCGTATGTGGATTTAGCTTCACTTATAGTCACCCCTCCTACTAATTTTGCTTAAAGCAAGAAGATTTAAACAGTTAAACTGATTGAGATAATGTATTAGGCATGTGCAGTTTTATGTGGTTTGTGGCTTACATGTTGATTTTTACCTATTGTTGATCAGTTACTCACCAATGTCGAGACAAAACATAGGATTTGATGATTTTAGCATGGAGAAAATTTGTTTGTGTAGCTGTTTTTACTGGACAAATTCTGCCTTAGTTTTAGACTTTTAGTTATGGTTCAGTTGAATCCGTTCATCCCATTTGCAAGTTTTAACATATTTAGAAGGCTCTTTGTTAACTCTGGAACAAACTTACGTAAGCCAAATTATTGTACAGCGGCTATACAGTGTTTGAAGCGGAAGAGACTCTATGAACAGCAAATTGAGCAGCTTGGAAATTTCCAACTACGCATTCATGATCAGGTTGACTCAATTTTTTACGTTCACATGCACTAAATGGTGCTTCCTTCTTGTCTAATGATCTTTTTTTAACAAAATCTAACTGAGTACACATTTTAAATGTTTCTCTCTGTAGATGATATTGTTAGAAAGTGCCAAAGCAACTACTGAAACAGTGGATGCTTTGAGAAGTGGAGCAGCTGCAATGAAATCAATGCAGAAAGCAACGTAAGTATATGGTTAAAACTATGCTAAATAGACGGTTTAAACTATCTTTTTAAGAATTTTTTGTCAAGCACTTGGTATATGCTTTTGTGTTGTTTTTCTATTTGCTGTAATTATGAATCAGGCATAATTGCATAATATGGTGTTCGATACGGTTATATGCACGACAGCATGCGAATAGATAAATTGCATACTATTGATGTTTGTCATCTTCACAATACGTATATTCTTTACCAACTCAACTTTTACATGGCTTATATATAGGAACATTGATGATGTTGACAAGACAATGGACGAGATAAACGAACAAACAGAGAACATGAAGCAGATACAGGAAGCCTTGGCTACCCCCATTGGTGCAGCAGCTGATTTTGATGAGGTTCTTTGCATATCTCTAATTCTACTTGTTTGAAGTTTTATTTATATTTGAAGTTATCTCCACACGAGTTATATAAGCAATTTAACGTCATAAACTTTTTTCATTATGACAGGACGAATTGGAGGCCGAGCTTGAAGAATTGGAAGGTGCAGAGTTAGAGGAAGAGCTTCTTCAGCCTGCAACCACGGCCCCTGCTGCTCCAGTTAACGTCCCAGAAGGCAGAGTACCTACTCGCCCTGCTCCTCAGAAACATACAGAGGAAGACGAACTTGCCGCTTTGCAAGCAGAGATGGCACTCTAAGCAACTCAAAATTCCCTTGTTAAACTGGTAAATTCAGATGTTAAAATGTTGTCTATACCGATGTATCAGTACTATCTAATACTGCATACTAAACTTGCCAATTTTAACTGGTATTGTTGACGACACGTAGAGAGAGATTTTAATATCATCTCAGTTTTCTGCAGGTAATGTTGGGGGAGATTACTATCCATATTTAGAGTGGAGAATCATTCTGCCTGCTGTTTTCGCATTTGTGGGATCACTCTGTACATAATGGTATGGTATAACTAAAAAAGTTTCTTTAGATATTGTAATCTATTGGTATGCTTATAAGAAAATTTCCCCGAACTTTACACAGTATGAATAATTTTCAACATCCTAATACGATTAAAACTTTGTACAAAACCTTGAAGAGCAATGGAATAAGATTAATATAGCTGTTAGTGAATAATCTATAATTATGGAGGCGTTTACAAAAGATGACCCCTTCAAATTTAAGGTGATGCTATAAAACTAAGTTGGTTTTGTAAACTGAATCCTCGAAGCGAGAATTTTTCATTAAGAACTCCAAGTAGAGTTCAACACAGTTAATTATAGCAATGTGGCTTGGGATGAGAATTTTTCAAACGCTACTTAATTAAATGAAGTGTAGAATTCAAATTTAATTATTCAACTCAACAACGTGAAAGACCGTGTTTTTCAATAACACGCTTTAGCAGAGGCCATTTAAGTAATTAGCCTCTGCCGTCTTGTTAAAATATTCGATGGTGAACGTGGCAACCTCCTAATGGTGGGTTGGCTGTGACAAGGATTGTGCTCGTTGAATGGCTTTTGTGGTCCATTTGATTAGATCAACGGCTGAGGTTTATTCTTAGTTTATTACGCCTGTTGGTTTGGCTCACGGTTCGTTCAATTTGAGAGATTTAACATTTTTACTCTTGGGTTTCTTCTTGTAGTTTTGATACAGAAACAGACTCAATGATAGATTTTTATACAAAGATACACTTGACAAATTTTTATTGACAATTAAAAAAAAAAATTAAACAAAAAATTCCCAAATTAGTCTGTCAAAAAGTGGCCCGTACCGAGCCAAAATAGTTGCCTCTAATGGTTCATTTGACTTGGCTAAAATTTCAAAACATCTTATTCAAAAAATTGATCGAGAACTCGTGCCCTGATGACTCAAATCCAACTGCAAATTTTGGATGACTCTTTTATTTTCTTGTATCAAACAACATAACACAAGATCTCATTTGATTTTCCTTGCGTCTTTCACTCAAATGATAGAATCTCCTTTCACATCTCTTCATTCTACTTTATACCATCCAACTTGAGATACAAGAAAAAGATGCAAACACTACGTTTGCAAATACTTCCCTCCTTTTTCAAGGAACAAAAGTTCACTATCTTTGGCTAAGCTCAAAGTAGCATCTTCTGAGAGAATGCAGATACGTATTCCCAAAAGAAGCTACTTTTGTGCTTAGCCAAACATGATTTACGATGGGTTTTTGCAATAACAAATCGCAGTTCTGTAAAGAACAATGGGCTTCTATGACAGATCTGACCATCACAGAAGACTTATTTCTTGTAGTCAGGTCATGGTGCATCAAATGCAGTTAACTCCTGCCATATTTATATAAGAGAGCTATCTTACCATAAAAGGATGGGAATTAGTTACCAAGGGAATGAAAAAATAAAAAGGTAGTAACCATGTCCTTGTAACGCAACTAGATGTAAAGCTTGTATACTGAGGGACAAGTAACTCATTGATTTATAAGGATAAGTTGAACTTGAAAAGGATTAAGAAACTGCTTTTCTTCTCATAATTTGTTTATAAACAACCATTTTTGAATCTTAACTACCAAATACGTGCTCGGGAAAGCTTTATCACCGAAGCTACAAACTTAAAGATTGCCTTCTGGCATCTGATCCTCAACAGGGCCAACAGGAACCACAGCAGGTAACTCCAAATAGTCGAAATCATCTGTTATTCCAACCTGTAGTCCAACGTAACAAAAAAAAAAAAAGAAAAAAAAAACCAAATTAATTCATATCTATTTTTATTTTACATTCATGAATTATAACTAAAATTTTAAAATTGGTAGAAGGAGATTGAATAAAAGAAAAAAAAAACCATCAATAAGAACTTGCTAACAAATAAATGAAGCAGTCTTAAATGATTTATCTTTTTTCAGTTTTATTTATTATTCGTGATCTGGAAATAAACTTTCCAATTATTCTGTAGTAATAACATTTTTAGATCACTCCACTGTAACTGAAGCTCAAATGGTGTAAATTATAGACCTCACTGTAAAGGTGTTCAAGTTGCTCTTTGGCCTGTGGAAAGTTGTTTGAACACCATTGGCGCAGTGTGAAAATGTTATCTGTGGATTGATAACACAAGATTAAGAAGTGAGAAACAAAGTCATGAACCTCGCTCTTCAAGCTCAAGAGGGAAAGAACGTTGGATTATGAAGGAGACCTGTCCATCTGTTAGCTGATGCATGTGCTACTTCAACAGCTTTCTCTGCAAGCATAATACAAGAAAAAAATAAAAAAAATAAGAATGCAGCAGACCGTGATATTTCCTAAATATACTGAAGTTGAAAGATATTCTCTGATGAAGAGGATGTATTTGGATAGATAAAAATGTTAAGAGTGATAACTGATAAAGGAAGAAACACTTTACTCATTGCTTCAAAGGTAGCTGGATCATTCTCTGCATATTGGCCTATTTCATCCTGAAAATAGAATCAAGGACCACAGTCAACTTTCAAAGCCAAACAAATCAAAGTAAAAGAAAGAATGGAGAGCAACAGAAAAAATAAAATCAAGAAAAAGAAAAAGAAATAAAAATGAAGCATCTCTAAGGAAGGAAATTATGCTATTCAACCTTTAGCTCATTATATTTTGCTTCAATAGCTTTCAGCTCATCAAGGGCCTCCTCTCGTTCATCCTAACACACAGAAGAAACTTCAAGTCATTGGAAAAGATACATAGAAAACCTTAGTTCAAGTTTAATGAAGAAAGAGAATGGAGGACATAGAAATTAACTTACAGATTCCTCTCTCCCCTTCTTCAGAGTGTTGCATTGTTCAACAAGTTCTTCATATCGTTTTTTACTACCTCGGAGATCAGAGTCTAGCTTCCTATGAATGTTTCTTAGCTGTTGAAAAATTAAATCAGGTATGGCAAGATCAACATCAAAATAAATTTAATCTTATGAATTTCAGGATAAGAAGTGCATAATTAGATCACCTGGTTACCAGCACAACTGGGAAGACTCCAAAAGTATACCTGAAATTTCAAGTGCAATGACATTTAAAACAGGAAACCACTGTGGACAACTAAATGTTGGAAAAACATTATGTCCATGTAAAATCTATCAGGCTTAGCTGAATGGTTTTGGAAACATGTGCCTTGATCACATTTGAACAAGCTTACTCACAGAAGTTCCTATCTTGTCTTTGAAAACAAGGTCATCATCCACTAGACTTTGAACAACATCTTTTACTGACTGGCTGATTACGCCTTTCTTTGGGCCCAACTTCTCAAGTTCCTTGAGCTAAATGAAACACCAGGAACATCAAATGAACTTGTTAAGATGACACATGATAAATAAACGATGCTCAAATATGCACTGTACTTTAAAAAAAGTAAAAAATCAAAGATTGTCAGAAGATAGAGATGAAACTATAAAAGCAGCAAGATGAGAAGAAAGCTGTTTGTATCACTTGAGAAGAAAGAGAGATGTCAACTAAAGACTAAGGCAACGGGGACAACCACATCTTACATTTTGACTTCTGTCAATTACTGTTAAATTAAGAAATACACTATGAGGAATTGTGGAAGCTATAAAATACTCATCAAATCTTCAGCCACATTGTATTAACATTTAAAACCAGAACATATGGAATAAGGAATATTAGAATAATATATTGCCAAAAACTCAGTTACAGTTAGCATTCGGCATAGTATTATGATGTTAAAGAAACCTAGATAAGAGTTCACCATGATGCAAGGACAAAGCAGAGCCCTCCATTTATCCAAAATCTTTCCAATATTCTTAAACACCCTTAGCAAGGATTTTCCATGAGATGGCATATGACAACAGGCTTATACGAAGACCACAAAAAGGCTAGACCCTTAGCACATGATTGTTCATAAAATGAACAATATGTGCGCACACAACAGGCTGGTATGAAAACCTAAACTTGAGTATTTCACAATGTATAAGGAATTATGAAAATAGTTCTTTCAAAAAAGACGTGAATTAGGAAGGACTGTTAGAGAATTACTACAAGCCCAAATTGCCTTCAGTAATTTGATACCATGAATATTAGAAATATAGAAAGAGACATTTGAGAACAGAATACTCATCGTAGAACTATTACAATCAGAAGAATATTTCAATAATAACTACTCGAGTTGATGGAGTAAACAATTGAAAAGTACTTACAAGGAAGAAGTCCTGTGAGTCATAAAAAATTTGCAGCATTTTCTCCCGTTTCTCATCTAATGAAAGTCCTCTTTTCTTAGACTGGCAACACATGTAGCATAAATTAGAATTTTTAAATTTATACTTCATTTTAATAAAACAGACACATGTTTCACAATGAAGTAAATCAAAATAGTAAGAAGCAAATGCCAAAAGGCAATATGAAAGAAAATGTAGAAAGAATTAAAAAGAAATCATCCAATGCACCCCATAATATTCAGAAAATGAGTAATGCCTATGGAGGTGTAGATCGCACATATTACAGAGATAAATTGAAGCAATCATTTCTTATGAATGGAACCTTTATACTTTACTCTTCATCTATTATACTTCGTCCAGAGTTTCCCAAGTGTTTCAGTTTTTGAAACACGTCCAAAACAGAAACTCTAGCATTCTAGAGGTTTCGCAAAAACCTACCCCAAAAAAGAGGAGGAAAGGAAAGAATACAACGAAAAATAGCTACAGATGTGCGTTTTAAACGAAATTGAAATTATAAATTTCCCAAAAGAGTTCGATTTGGGAGCATTGCCTCACAAGTTAATCCTACAATTCATTTTCAATACCACAATCTCCATTAAAATCACATCAATAACCCGAAAGATCAATCGTGAAAAAATTACTATAAAGGTTCTATTACACATAATATCATCACATATAAATCCGATTTATGAATATCAGAAATAAACGGATAATAATAAACAAAACAAAATTCAACTTGTCCACACAAAGTACGCAAATCAGTAGGTGGATAAACTGGAAAACGTAATCTAAACAGGAAACGTTTAAGTATATACATCGATTCAGGAAATCGTTGAACGGAAATAATAGGGATTTTAAGATGTAGAGATTCGTACCATCGTGAACTTGAAATTGAAAACTCGAGATCACTGAAGAGCAAATAGGAAGTTTAACAAAATTTTGAATGTGTAGTGAAGTGGAAGCCTCTAGAATACTTTTGTTCGTGCTTCGTGGATTAATAAATTTAGCGGGAAAAATGTAATCACAAAGTTTTAGGGTAAACTCGTGGATGGTCCCACCTTCGATCTTACATTCGTGACACTCGCGTCCTCGATATTTTAACACACAGCACAATATCACGTCCATGGCTATTTAGACTTTGTTTGATTTCCATTTTTTTTAAATATATATTTTTTCCTCTTATTTTCAATTACATATTTTTTAATAAAATATTCATTTTTAACTACACATTCTTTATGAATCTAATATTTCAAAATGCATTCTACCAAATGATAAGTGCGTTTTTACTCATTTATTGTAGGCCATAAACATGGATAATTGTTAATAAATATGTAGAATATAGTACCCATTTTGTAGGGCTACTAATTAGATTAAAATTGAAAATATGGTCTTTGTTGGGTCTCACTCGTCTAATAAAAGTCAACAATAACGGCTAGTTTTTCAATTTTAATCTCTTCCAAACACACTCATAGTTTAATTCGATGTAATTTATGTTTTGCAAGACAACAATGATGAACGTGATGAAAATTCGAAAAAACAAGCGAAAAACAACTAAAATAAAGCACAATCAAAGTTTGAGGACTCAAGTGCTAATACTGAAAAGTTGTGTCGATCTCACGATGAAGACTAGAGAGTGTTGGGTATCAATTGGATGAGGAAAGAAGCCAAATGGATGAAATATAGTCGAAGTACTTCACATATCAACTTCCAGTCAAAAAAGTTATGTTTCGAATTTTCAATCTTAGTTTGAGACCCATTTTTGGCATA
>CAIGRH010006639.1:0-12117 GCA_903798295.1 Fraxinus nigra | reverse complement strand
CTTGTTATAATATATAAATCATATCTAAAATCAAAACCAAATCTGGATGCAAACATCCTAGATTAAAATAACCAAAAGCCTAGGATCTACATCATTCCAGAATATTAGGATTCACGGATTCGAGTTATATACCTAGATCCATTATGAACGATTGTTAATTATTGCAGAATTACTACGACAATCGATCACGTACTAATGAACACGAACGAAGGGGTGTGGTTTGTAATCTTTCTCAACCAAATCACTTTATTTTCTCAATGGAACCGTCGTCTCTCTTCCAGATGGGGAGAAAGGAAACTATGTATGATTTGGTGTGTTGGGGACCATAACCAAAAATACCTTTATATATTGCTCAATTATAACAATATTTGTATCTACCCAATTAGCCCATATTTCTTAAATAGCTAATATANATTGTTAATTATTGCAGAATTACTACGACAATCGATCACGTACTAATGAACACGAACGAAGGGGTGTGGTTTGTAATCTTTCTCAACCAAATCACTTTATTTTCTCAATGGAACCGTCGTCTCTCTTCCAGATGGGGAGAAAGGAAACTATGTATGATTTGGTGTGTTGGGGACCATAACCAAAAATACCTTTATATATTGCTCAATTATAACAATATTTGTATCTACCCAATTAGCCCATATTTCTTAAATAGCTAATATAATTGAATTAAATATGTTGCCATTAAAATAAAAAACTTTGATTTTTCTAACATTCTAAATATTTTGGAGTGACATTAAATAGAAAAATCAATGGTTTTCTAACCTCCTTAATAATTTAGAAAACCATTTGTTTTCCTAACATTGTGTATATATCTCATTTAAGGGTAATTAAAGAATACAAAAATATTACAGGAGTTTGATTTGCTGTTTTCAACTTATTTTCAATTTTAATTTTGTCAAATATTCAAAATTTGTTTGATTTGATATTTTGAAAATAACACCCGTTTGGTAGGAATTAAAATTAGAGTTTTAGTATATTTCGAAATATATTTTTGACGTTTTGAATTTTTTTCCTTATATAAAAAATAAAAGTAATCCAATCCTTCCTCCCTAAATTCTGGAGACGTTGGAAATTCATTGAAGATTGATGAAACTCTTGTTGAACTTTTCATATTAAAAAAATTCAATTACAACATTTAAATGAACACATCGAATTCCATTTTAAATTTTAAATTAATAAAATGTGTGTACATATTAGAGCAAAAAATCACTGTGCAATTTGCATAGCACAGTCATTTCATTGTGCCAAATTCATTGGCATCGTTCATCTTCCTTCGAATTTTTACTGAGTAAAACCTTTGCCTAAATTCTGAGTGTCCAACTTGCTATGATAGCTCCATTGCCCCTAAAATTTGCCAACAGAGCACCATCAAAATCATGCATCTCTCCAACCCACCTCAACAATCTCATTAACAATGCCGCCAAATCCAAGAACCTCAAGCATGCCACCCAAATCCACTCCCAACTCGTCACCCAAAGTTTCTTGCCTATCCCTTTCCTCTACAACAACCTCCTTAATTTGTATTGTAAATGTGGCCGCATTTCCCAAGCCCTCACACTTTTTTCTACAAATTCAAGAACCCATTTTCATGTGTACGAGAACATCATAACTTACACCTCCCTCATCACTCATCTGTCACATAGCAGATTTTCCATTGAAGCTCTCAACCTTTTCAATGAGATGAGGAGAAACGATATGTTTCCCAACCATTATACGTTTTCTGCTGTTTTGCCTGCTTGTGCTGGTACAATGGTGAATTTTCATGGGAAACAGATTCATTCTTTGATATGTAAACATGGGTTTGATTCTGATGTGTTTGTGGGTAGTGCATTGGTCGATATGTATGCTAAGTGTGGTGCAATGGGCTCTGCAAGGATATTGTTTGACGAAATGCCCGAAAGAAATCTTGTTTCCTGGAATTCTATGATTGTCGGGTTCTTGCAAAACAAGCTTTATGACGAGGCAATTGAGCTTTTTGTGCGTGTTGTTAGGGAGGATTTAATAAATCCTGATCAAGTGAGCTTCTCAAGTGTTTTGAGTGCTTGTGCTAATGTGCGAAGGGTGGATATCGGGAGACAAGTTCATGGAGTTGTTATTAAGAGTGGGTTGGAATATTTACCCTATGTGAAGAATTCTTTGATGGACATGTATAGTAAATGTGGTGTCTTTGATGATGCTGAAAACTTGTTTAGGACCATAGAAGATAGAGATGTTGTCACGTGGAATGTTATGATGATGGGATGTGTTCAAGATAACATCTTTGAAGAAGCGTGCAATTATTTTTGGATGATGAGGCGCGAAGGCATATCGCCTGATGAGGCTTCATTTTCGACTGTGCTTCATGCTGCTGCGAGTATTGCAGCACTGGATCAAGGCAGTTTGATCCATGATCAGATAATAAAAACAGGGTTTGAAAGGAACACTTGTGTCTCAAGCTCACTGATTACAATGTATGCAAAATGTGGGAGCTTGATTGATGGTAGAAGGGTTTTTACTGAGAGTGAGGATCGTAATGTGGTATTATGGACAGCTACAATATCTGCCTGTCAACAACATGGCTGTGCAGATCAAGTTATAGAATTATTCGAGGATATGCTGCAAGAGGGTATTAGGCCTGATTATATAACTTTTGTTTCTGTTTTATCGGCTTGTGGCCATACAGGGCGAGTTGATGAAGGATTTTCTTACTTCAATTCAATGAAGCTGACGTACAATATAACCCCAGGACCTGAACACTACGCTTGCATGGTTGACTTGCTTGGTCGTGCTGGTAAGTTACTTGAAGCTAAGAAATTCATTGAAACGATGCCAATTGAACCTGATATATCTATTTGGGGAGCATTGCTTGGAGCTTGCCGCAAATATGGGGATCTTGAACTAGGTGGAGAAGTTGCTAAAAGGCTTTTCCAAATTGAGCCTACTAACCCGGGAAACTATGTACTGCTCTGCAATATGTACGCTCGAGCAGGTAGGTTAGAAGAAGCTGACGAGGTCAGGAGATTGATGGGGGTTAATAAGGTTAGAAAGGAACCTGGATGTAGCTGGCTTGATGTCAAGAATACAACTTTTGTTTTCACAGCTCATGATAAATCCCATTCTAGGACCAATGAGATATACAAGATGTTAGGCAAGTTGGAGGAGATGGTGAAGCAGAAAGGTTACATAGCTGAAACCCAATATGCAATAAACAATGTGGATGAATACAAGGAGAGGAGCTTATGGTATCACAGTGAAAAACTTGCCCTTGCATATGGGCTACTCGTCCTTCCCGAGGAGGCTCCCATTAGGATAAAGAAAAATCTTCGGACTTGTGGAGATTGTCACACAGTAATGAAGTTTGCATCAGAGATTTTTAGGAGAGAGATCATTGTGAGAGACATCAATCGTTTCCACAGATTTTCCAATGGTTTGTGTTCATGTAATGACTATTGGTAGCAAATTTTTGTCCTATGTTTTTAAAAGTTTTTTGGGCCCAAAAATTATTGGCATAAGCAAAGCACAAAAACTTCATATTTGTATGTTTTTCAAGAAAATTAGGGTATGTACCTATTTTTATTAAAGAGAAATCGAAGTATATCGCCGTTGTTATAATTTACTTAAATAATGGCAAGCTTATACAGTATTTTGATAATAACTGAAAATATAATTTAAGATTCATTTAAAATTATTAGTTATTTTCATATTAATGTATACCAAATAGAGGCTTAACGTTTGATTTCTAATAGAAAATGAATTGAAATCAAGAACCAATTGAATCCTAGATGATTTTTTATTCTTGAACGAAAACCTTGAGTACCAGACTCCAAATCAAATTTGTAATTTTTTATTTTTTATTTTTGGCTACAATACTCAACCAAATAAGCAGAAAATTTGTAAAGCCCAAGTAATAAGTACTCTAATCGATCAAATTCGTAGAATTATATTATATCACTGTAATTCGTAGCCACTCCTAACCACACTTAACGACCTGTCCGCCCCACAAACAACCATTCTTGAGGTCTAGCACGCAGAAACACAACAAAAAATTGAAGCTATTATGCTTAGATATTGAATGCTATTTCAATGTATAAATAGATTCCAAAAACTCACTACAAGGAGGACCAAATTTTAATTTAGAGAAATACACAAGAACTCATGTTTTATGTAGGATTTCACAGCAGACAGTTGCATTATTCGCCTTCAATTGTTTGATAGAACTAAGTTTAAAAAATGGAAATCCTATTTTTTAAAAACCAGGTTGTGACAAGTTTTGTCACATGGATATGGACAGTCTACGGCCTTGATATTATCTCGATCAAAGTACCAATCTGCGACAGCAGTTGCAACCGCCTGCATATTGTTTCGTATAATTCAAAATATTAGTTTGCAAAATTGTATAGAAAACGAGAGAGAAAGATGATAGTTTGTTCGAGAAGGGAGATTTCCACTAATATATGGCAAGGCTACCAATGAACATGCCACAAACACATGATAGTTTGATGGCTCGGATACATCAGATTCTATGATTATACCTTGTTATCGATAACTGGAGAATCGTCAGCAAACCAAGTATCTTGCCTCTCTGATTGACAATGTGCAAAACATGAATTTATGAACAATCCATTTTGTTGGGATGTTGCAAAGCCTTTTACTGCGTTCAGCATATCATTTCTAAAATCTGCTCCACAGAAAAACCGAATTATTAAGTTCTGGGACATGATCCAAAACATATGAAAACAAGCTGAAAATTATTGAATTAATAGAATTCACCTTGCAGAAATTGGATCTGTAATGTTGAACATTGTTCATGGTTCAATTTGCAGTCATGCCAAGTACCCTGAGGATCAGCTGTATGAGAAGCCAAGCTCTGCTGAACCTGAAAAAACGAGGCAAATGGAGAACTGAATTTATTATGTTTATCCTTCATATTAATTTCCCACCAAAACAAGAAAGTATAAAAAAATTTAAACCTTGATGCATTTCATGTAAGTAAGATAAGTGTAGCAATAAAATGAAATTGTAATTACCTGCCAAGAATCATAGGCGGCATTGAGGATGAACATCGGGGTTTCAATGTTGGCAATCAAATTCTGAGGAAAGAAACACTGAGAAGGAAAAAACAGTAAAGAGTAAATGATAAATTGAAAACATGATAAAATTTTATATGATCACTGTGAGAATCAATGGGAAAAATGGAAAATATGAAGAGGAAGACTTCACCGAAGTTGGATCTAGATGTTCAGTACAAGTGCTTGGCAGGTTTTTTTTAACACCCTGCAAGCTAACTACACCATCAAAAAAATCTCTCAGTGTATGACCACCTGATATGTCAACCCTGCAAATCCATAATGGATGTTGAAAAAGCTGTTAAAAAAATGGTTTTGGCGCACATGAATGTCAAAGTTGAATGAGAGAGGATTAAGAAATTAAAGGTTAAAAAATTACGCATCCATAAATAATCCAGCGTCACTCAGGCACTTCACTTTGGTGCTTCCAGGAAAGAAACTTCGGAACTCATCACAATGTAAAATCGAGGCTAGACCACCGGCAGAGCAACCAGAGAGAAGGGCCTGAAAAACAAATTGTAGTATCAAGCGGGAGAACGGGGAAGAAAACAGCATTAAATGAATAGAGAGAAATTACTTGGTCTGCATTGTGCATTCCTTTTGACATTAAGTCTTCAATTGCAGCTAGCCATATACGTTGTCCTCTGAACTGCAAACCTGTAGCCTACACAAAAATACCTTAAAAAATCACTGCTCCATGATCATGCGTTTAAACAAAACTGAAGAACAAAATGGCACAGCACGCTGTAAACCTTATCTTCACTGTCCCCAGCAAAGGATGCCCCATCACAATATCGAATCTTTACTCTATTCCAGTTAAAAAAATCTGATATGAAATCAAAATTAGAAAAAATGCTGCAAACGAAACTTGAAACAGAAGAAATAAGAAATCAATGTTATTAGTAAAATATGCTAAACTATCTCATAATAAACCTGGATTCTCTTCAGCCTTGTTGCTTAGAATTCCAGTGAAAGGAATCTTCCTTTCAAAAAGTGTGGACGACCCACGATGTGTCCCTTTTCGGTAAACACAAGTTCTGATGTTGTTACACCAACCTCCACCCTGCCACAAGTTTCAAAAAATAAGTTTCTTGTGTGAATGAAGCATTACTATATCTTAAAAATATACATGCCTGAAGTAAGCTATAGGCAAACATGGGTTAATATGAAAATATCTAGAAGTTTGAAAACAATTTATATTCATGAACATTTCCTACGTATAAAACTATATTCCCAAATCATCAATCATTAGACCCTTTTTCAATAGGATTAATCTAAGTATGCGCAGTGGATTCAAGATATCGAGCTTCTACATGAAGTAGATAATTTTTATTTCAACAAGTTACTTTCATTTAAACTAAAAAGGAACTTAATTTTCTCCCCTATACTCTATCGCATTAAGATTCCTTAAAAGAGAACTCATCACACACAACATGTTCAAGGCATTTTTGAAAGAACAAATGACCTCTTAAGGCACTTCGACAACAAAGTTTTGATAAATTAAAGTCAGTAACTGACTACGCCTGTAAGAAAACAGAATAGGAAAGACAGCTTTATATTAATTAGTAAATGTATGAATAAGCATCGTAATGTCACCATCATTAGGAAAATAATATTCCTCTTTTAGACTGCTACTTTTCTCTTCCAACGACACCCTAACCAGAAAATAATATCAATAAAAACAAAAATTTCCACATACTAAAACACATACAATCTCTCTAGCACTAATAGATCATAACGAGAAAAGCCTTAAAATTTACAGTGTGCTTATTGTTTGTAGATTGCGTCATGATCTTTATAGAGATACACATAGGAAAAAGAAGCAAGCATGTGCAAAATGTAGACTGCTGCTTAAAAGAATTACATGGCACCAATAATGCTTAGTAGTCCTTTTTTTCCCCCCTATTAAGAGATCAATGCGTGAGAATTCACACTTCAATAGCATTCAACTCCTAGGCTTACAAAATTCAAAAGCCAAATGCCCAAGTTCTTCAAGTCCTGTGAATTCTCATCTAACCGATTATCGCCGGAATGTAAGTAGAACTAATAAAGTAATAGAACAACAAAATATTTCCAAAATGCAAAGCTAAGTATGAACATATTCATTCGGAGAGTTATCAGACAAACCTCCAATTCAACGAGCCAACTGTTTGCACCTTCCCCATGCCCAGGATGCAAGTGATAGCCAGGTAATGTTCCGTCCAAACACACTGCAAAAGTTAAGCACAAAGAGAGAGATCAGCCTAAGAGTTACTCAAGTTCAAAGATAATTTTCCCGTCAATCTCAATAACATTCCTCCAGTAATATTTACCATATTCGTTTAACACGGAAAATTAAACGAGTATTTTTTTTCGAATTCATTATTACCCCCCAAAAACTAAACATTAGTCATTTTCAACATGGAAATGTAGCCATCATCAAGAAGATAAAGTAACATCAAACTACTAAAATTAAACATAAAAATACAAGATCTATCCAATGCAAGATATAAACATCCCAGAAGCACAACCATAAGTATAAACCCAAAATAAATGCAATGCCAGGAATAAATCGAGCAAAATTACCGGCGCCTTTGGCAGCAGCTCCTTGAACAAGAGTGAGACCCACCATGAGAGCATTTGGAGGAACAGCTGCAGCAGAAGCTCCATAGATGGACTCCAAAAATGAAATAGACTCCAACAGTGACACTTCACTTTTATTGCTAAAAATTTCATCAAATTCAGAACTGTTGACACCCCATATGCTCAGCACAAACGCAATCAAGATTACACCCCACAATTCCTTGAGCTTCTCCATGGCCTTTCACTTTCCAATAAATCTTGAAAAGTTTAATATTAGTTTACAAAATTTATATGTTTCTTCTGAGAAATGCAGACTAGAAATAATTGTCCTTGGACAGTGACTATGGATTCGATTTGTAAATAATTAAGATAGTCCTAAACACGGGAGCTATTGTATGATTTTGTGAATCTGATTTCACTGGGATTTGGACAGAATTTTCTTATGGTTTTAGAATTTTATTTTCCTATGGGGTTGCGCTTGCCGCGTGGGGACGAGCAGCAGGGGTGAGTAACATGTTTTGCGGGGATTTTAAATATTTTTATTTGTCTGTATGTATAATGTTTGTGGCTACATTTGTATAAAAAGAAAAAAAAAAATTTGTAGTAATAGTCCATAATTTATTGAGTAGCAAACATATTTTCAATCTATTTTTTTGGCATTCAAGTCCCAACCTTTCAACCATTTGGCAACATGGTCCCAAGTAATGGAGATTCAGGCCAAATACGTCAAGTTGTTGAACTCGAATATATTTTTAATTAAAAATGTCATCATACCATTTGTTTGTCTAAATCTTTTCATTTTGTCGTCCAATTCTTAGCTTTCCCATTTATAACCAATGATCACCTATTGAGTTTTTCAATTGATTATTCACAATCACTATTGCCAAAATATATGAGGAATCGTAGAAATTATAATGACAGTTCGAGTTCGGACATTTAGCAAAATATAACATCCATTTACTCAAAATGAATTGTTGATGCCCAATAATTATTTATCTATCCAGTAATGTAAGGTCACATAGCTAATTTGCATCAATCATTTAAATCTTCATGCTGGAATTTTGAACAACAATTTATGGGTGGAGGTTCTCCATAGTCCGATGTTAAGTCTACTACAGTGTTGCGATCGTTCCCTAGAGTGGGTGAAATGCCAACGAGTGAGAGTGGGGTGACAAGTGGTGAGGTTAGGGCCGAAATGTTAGCTAGTAAATTGTGGGATTAAAAGAAAATGATATGGCATAACAGTGAATAGATGGCTTGTGGAGATCTGATAAATATATTTTCTTTTTCTTCTCTTTATTAAAACTCAATAGTACTGCTGTACCCCTTGAAAATGGAGACATAAAAGACTCATTTGTGTATTTAATAGCAATTTGGACCGAATCCATCTATTAGGGACCATAATACTACATAATTAATAGGTTAAGGATTCAATGCCAAAAATAATAGATTGAAGATCAATTTGCTTCTAAGTCAATAGGTTAGAGATCAATGCTATAATTTCCCTTGACAGATACCAGGAGTGACTAGTGAGTACAAGTTTAGAATCTTAAATAAAAGCTAAAACGACATAAAAGAAGCTTCAATCACTACTTTTTGCACCGTTGGGATAAAAATAGTTTGAAATGCACGGAGTGAGACCACTGCCATACCTTTTAGATTGCTCTACACAATGAAGATAGGCTTGAAGTGAAAATTTGTTTCGAAACAAAACGTTTTCATCGTCGAATCAGACATGCCACTCACATTGGCATATTTCTAATAGGGTCGAGTCAACTCCTTAAGTGAAGCCATCACATAACTAATTAACTACGCAGTAATTCAAAATTGAAATTGGCACGACTTGAGAAATTGATATATATGAATTGTATTTGTAGTTAAACATGTGAGCTATAAATGATATCAAAATAAGTCAGACGATCAATCTCCTAATGACTTCATCATTTTCTTCCATGTATTGAGATATTGCAATCGATGAACTTCTACTTGGTGTAACGTGATAATATGGGCATGACTGGTAGACCAAATTTGTAAATTTCTAATGTAGTGTGTTCCCTTCTTCTAGTGAGTTTGCATTTGCAAGACCCAATTATGCATTTATTTTTAAATTTTTTAATTAGCAATAAAAAAAAAAAAGGAAAAGAAAAAGCAATGGAAACAAAAGAACGTGGCATGGGTGAGTGAGTGTGAGTGAGTGGAAGGAATTGCATCACTATCACCGCCTGATTGATTGCTTTAATTGGACAAGGGTGGGATACAGCTGTGGAGCTGTACAACTTTAAGAGGTTTCTCGTGCCCAATATAAAATCAATTGCATTATTCACGGCCCATCAGATTTTGATGCGGTTTATGAATGTACTTGAAACATGATTACTAATAATGTTATTGGTACGCGATTATATTATTTAAAATCGAATTTTTAGTGGATTTTGATTAAAAAAAAAAGAAGATGAAATACGTGGTTGAAAATTTGTGGATCCCATGAAATGTGTGGTCTATGATTGTTTATTTCGGGTGACACAACGGGTTTGTTTGTCTTGGAAATCTATGATTTTGTTTCGTTATCTAGCCGTGTTTTGTTTTCTGTGGTCTATTGCTAACTGGTACACGAGTAGAGGTGAGGCATGGCAGTCACAAATTTTTTTTTCTCCAGTATAAGATGAGACATTTCCAATAAAATTATGAACATCTAAGCCCTTTACCCAACCCCATTGACACCCATGCTATCAAAATGTTCATAAATTGTACACAACATCATGAGGTGTATGGTTTGTACCTTTGAAGTCGCTTTGGATCATCTCACCTTCTCCTATCCCTTGATATCGAAAGGTCATTATGTATCTCAAAAACATGGAAAGATATCGAATATTCTACATAATAATAATCTATCAACCCCATAGAAACGCAATATACCACATCCAACTTCATCGACATTTCAACACGTGGCAAAGAAGTAGATACATCAAGAAAATGTATCTAGCTAGTCTACAGTTACAAAATTTCATTTTCCAACAACCTAAGTTGTTCGTCCCTCAATAGAAGTTTTAATTGCTTCATTTGTTCAAGTGATATATATTTTAACTTAATCTCTCATTTCTACCCTCGACCCTCTTAGGAAGCTTCGAGGAGATCGTTGATGTGGTTTTTCAACATAAAATTCCTTTTGATAATTTCTTTTGACTTCAAGATAGGCATCTTAGTCGACCTTCTTTATCAACTCCAAGACTGTTGACTTTGTTCCTCAATATTATCTATAAGAATTTGAAAAGTGCTCAATTGAGCCCCTAGTTTTTGTACCCATGCTTTAGACTCCTCCTTATATTGTTATATGGTCTCTTGTTGGTCTACATTTGTATATCCATTGGATCCACTAACGGGATCCAAGGAAGGCAACAAGTTATCAAGGGTTTGAAGCCATGCGATCACTTGTTCAAACTATGGAGTCCAAGAGGGTGAAGTTAACAAGTCAAAGACCAAGTTCTATGTTGGGCATGTGAGAGGAAACAAGTTAGAATGCATTGGAATCAAGAACTCAAAATTTGGAGGCAAGATGGACGGCTATGCGATCGCATAGCACAAACCTAGGTGTGGCCGCATGAACCTATACCAAGATCAGATTGAAGGTTGTTGAATAGCCTATGCGACTGCAAGCCATAAGCCCATGCGTCCGCATAGTGAAAACCCGGATGCCTTTTTTTGTTGTTGTAAGTTTCTATTTTTTTTACTAAATACGCAAGAATTCAACAAAGAGTCCAAAAATTCACAAAGGAATTGATTTGAGCACTAATTTAGCGCACAAACAACTTTTTGGATTTTCTCGATATTTTAATTAGATTGAATGATTCAAAAGATGAAGAACATGAAGAACGAAGATGAAAACTTAAACAAAAACAAACATGGAGTTAATGATATAACCTTGAATTTTGGAGCCAAGCTCTGATACCAACCGATATGAACCCATGTAGCAATTGAAGTTACGACATATTATATCAAACCTAAGAAAGTCAAGAATCAATGATTGAAAAACTCGACTCAATAAATTATTGAACCAAAGAACCAAAACAAATGCCAACAATATTTTAACCCCGTGATCCCAAAACTTATGAACTTTACTTAAATTATTGAACGCCACAAGAATTTAATTTTTATAAGTTTGGAATTAATTTAATGAAGAACAAGTTGAAAGAAATATGCCTCAAAATAATACCTCTCAACTTGTATGCTATTACAATGAATGAAATAAGTTTTATTTATATGGAACTCATAAAACCTAATTTAAAATGGAATTGCTCCTAAAAGCATAAAAAAAGATACCATGAAACAGTTTTAACAGAAATAGAATTTTATGCAAAATTTGAAAAAAAAAAAAATGCGCCCAAGTTTTCACTATACGGCCTCATAGGCTTATAGTATAGGTCATTCAACAGTCTTCAACCTGATCTCAGTATAGGTGCATGCAGTCGAGGTTTGTGCTATGCGGCCGCATAACAGTCTG
>CAIGRH010006618.1:0-13490 GCA_903798295.1 Fraxinus nigra | reverse complement strand
AAGAAAGCTTACAACATGAAAATGAAATGCATTGAAATAAACTTGATCATTGATTGCTTGAAAGCTGAACATTACAATAGAAGAAAGTAGAAAATAATAATGGTCAGTGCAGGGGACGAACACTAAAAAACTTGAAAATATTTGAAAGACTAATACCCCCTATAATAGCATTCTGAACAAAAACTCAAGTGACGGGAGTAGAGGTTTAAAGTCTCTAGAATCATACTNTAGTTTACTACGCTAGACTACCTTCCGCATTTTCTCGATCGTGTCGGGACGAAAGTAAATTTGATCACAATTTAAAGAAAGCTTACAACATGAAAATGAAATGCATTGAAATAAACTTGATCATTGATTGCTTGAAAGCTGAACATTACAATAGAAGAAAGTAGAAAATAATAATGGTCAGTGCAGGGGACGAACACTAAAAAACTTGAAAATATTTGAAAGACTAATACCCCCTATAATAGCATTCTGAACAAAAACTCAAGTGACGGGAGTAGAGGTTTAAAGTCTCTAGAATCATACTAAAATTTTCTAATTTCTAACTATTTTACAAATGAAATAAAATATTTACAATGTGCGGTCGAAGTTGGGCAAACTACGACCGCAATAGAGTCACGGGACTTAAGTAAAGCTACAGTCCGTGACACACGAGCTAGTATAGAGATTGTACATATCAATGTGAGCTTTATTTTACTACAAAAAAAAAAACATTCATCTGAGCAAGAAAAAATTCCTAGTATTTTTACACACAATTCTCCCCAACTCAAAATATTGTCATGATTCCTCAATATGATATCGTATCTCTAGTGGTGTCGTAATGATCAGTGGCAGATGAAGAAGAATCTGCATATGTTCGTATTGTTGTTGAATTTTGAGTTTGGCTTCCACTGGAACTTCCACTTTGCCTCTCCCGATGGAAGTCTTTCATGGTTTTAAACCTCATATCATTTGTATACATACTTCCTATCGTGAGAACATCTGGAATCGCCATTTGTCCTTCAAGCATTTGAACTACCTCGGACATTGTAGGCCTGATGGACGACGTTATGTTGGTACATAGGAGAGCTATTTTCACCATTCTTCCTACTTCCTCTTTGTTGACTCTAAAACCCAACCTCGGATCAACAAGTTCGTCTATGTTTTTCCTTTCTTGCAAGTGAGAAGCCTGCAATACAATTATGTAGCAGTGAAATAGTGTGCAACAGTTTTGCAAGTTATCAAGGAATGTGGAACAAATAATGGAAGTGTGTATAATGAAATGAAGGGGTGAAGGATGTTTTTCGTACCCAATCCAAAAGGCAAATGAAATTGTGGCTTGGCATGTAATTACTGTTGCTTTTGCCACTAACGATTTCCAAAGCCACAACTCCGAAGCTATAAACGTCCGCTTTGTCGGTTAGATAACCCCACAGTGCATATTCAGGTGCCATATATCCACTGCAATCAAGACGAGAACAACAATACGAGTATATTTCAAGGTAAAAAGGTAAAAAGGATTGTTAATAAATATTTGTATAACGAGTCAAACTCACATTGTTCCAGCAACTTTTGTGCTAATATGAGTCTTCTCATCTTCGTTAAGCCTAGCCAATCCGAAATCCGATATTTTCGGATTTAGATGTCTATCTAGCAACACATTAGTGGCTTTAATATCTCTGTGAACTATTTTGAGCCTTGATTCGTCGTGAAGAAAAGCTAATCCTCGAGCAATTCCAATACAGATCTTGAATCTTGTTGGCCAATCTAGCATTAATTGGCTTTCCTCTGAACCTGAACATTATCCGGCACCAGAATGAAGCCAGCTATTATCATCGACAGAAATTGAAATGCAAAAGAATATGTACTATATAAGAAGACACTTACTGAATAAAACATGAGCAAGGCTATTATTTTCCATGTACTCATACACTACCAGCAATTGATCTCCTTCAATACAGCATCCGTGCAGTTTGACGAGATTTGGATGTTGTAAACACGAAATCATGCCAATCTCATTCAGAAATTCACGGTTTCCTTGCCTTGATCTAGATGAGAGCTGCTTCACAGCTATTACGGTACCATCAGATAGTTGACCCTGCACCAATTCGTCAATCAGAAATCTATGAATAAGGAAGATGGAATTAATAATTTTTCACCAAAAACAATACCTTGTACACGGAACCGAAACCACCTTCTCCGATCTTGTTTGTAGCATCAAAGTTGTTAGTGGCAGCTTTAATTTGTTTCAAACTAAAAGCTAATGTTTGCAATTCTAGATCTTCAAAACCTGCCCCAATAAATAAAACAGTGAGGTGAATGTCACATGGTTTCAACATAATCCTTTGTTTATTCGTTTTTGCATTTTCCAATCCAAAAAAATAAAAAATAAAAAATTCTTAGGTAAAGAAAATTTGTACCAAAAAAGTCAAGAAACAAGAACCTGCATTATAACACACATCAAATACAGAAAATTAAAAGAAAAGGTACATTGTACAAGAACTGAATGGCTTTTGACTCAACAGATCCGTTAAACTAAAACATTCGACTTGGTTGATATAAGTAAATAGCTTATAACTCAACAAATCCGCTTATGTTTACACAATTAAAAGCATCACCTTTTCTAGCTTGTTTTCTCCCTCTCAAATAGCCTTTCCACCAAAGGATGCCAAGTATCATGAAGAAAGCGAATGCTGACAGAACTCCAACTATTATATAAGCAGTTACGATCTTTTTGCTTCCATTCGAACAAATTCTGAAATCTGCTCGGAGGAAAACAGAAGTTTGTGGAACAAAAATAGTATAAGTGAAAGATATATCTAACTTTCTTTAATTCATTGATACTGGTAGGTTATGCATATTTCCAACATTCATGCCTCAAATATAATATTGGCACCATGGCTACTACCATAACACAAGCAGATCAAAATAATAATAATAATAATAATAAATAAATAAATTTTCACTAGTTTGAGTATATTCTGGAGGTCCAAGTCTTTCAAGTGTAATCTGAACTTTGGCTTATATTATATGCATTCCTTGAGTATCCATAAAGTTGTTATTGAGAGCTTAAAGAATGAACTCAACAAGTTCCCTGGGACATTTTGAAACACATCTCACATATAAGACTGCTATACAATATAAACTTGACGCTTCGGGGGTAAATTAGACATATGGATACAATTATGTGATACTTTCATTTAGCACTTGAGCAGACTAGAGATGCATAAATGATCTTAGATCGTCTGCGAATTTTAACTTACAAATNGTCCAAGTCTTTCAAGTGTAATCTGAACTTTGGCTTATATTATATACATTCCTTGAGTATCCATAAAGTTGTTATTGAGAGCTTAAAGAATGAACTCAACAAGTTCCCTGGGACATTTTGAAACACATCTCACATATAAGACTGCTATACAATATAAACTTGACGCTTCGGGGGTAAATTAGACATATGGATACAATTATGTGATACTTTCATTTAGCACTTGAGCAGACTAGAGATGCATAAATGATCTTAGATCGTCTGCGAATTTTAACTTACAAATGGGGTTTAACTAAGAGACCAATTGTTAAGAAGGAAAAATGATTCAATTTCTATCAACATAACTTTGAAGTTCAATAATAATCTTCACTTTTTACTACAAATTTTCTTTCTTATCAGATGATGCATGATATCTTGTGCAGAAGCCAGGGAAATTTAGCTGTGTGAACAATTTTCTAGAGCAAGCAACACATACACTTCATAGTTGGTAGCCTCGTATAAATCTGAGAGAAGCATCCAGCTACTGAGTAGCAAGTTGAAGATATTAGAAAATTGAAGGAACCACAGTTAATAATCTCCCCTCTCTAAGAGATTTAAGTGTTTATCAGATTATCATTAAATAGGAAATTTATTTATTTATTTATTTAATATCATCAACACGGGTTGTATTCTTTTTTGGAAGTTGAGAACACGAGCTTTCATAAATGGGTAGCAATGAGATTTGATCCCAACCTTTACCTACAGGCTTGTATCATATTGAATGCGCACCTGCATCTAACAAACTAAACCAAACCAAACATTTTTTTTACAGCACAGGATAACAAAAGTTCAGATTTAGCATATCTAGTTTCTTATAATATTTTGATTGCACATTCATAAAATTAACAGGAAAACAAGGACAGAATTACAAAGAGAAAGTTTTGAGTACTTGCTTGGATTAACCGAAATAGCTGATACAAGGGAACCATAGTCTCCTCTATTAGGAATTCGCGCTGTCCCTCTGCTAGCCCAGTAAAATCGGATCTCCAAGCTATTATCTGTCACTGTGACATTGAAATGTTCAATAATGGGCCTTTTTGCTCCTTGAGCCTTATCTTCAATGTTAAAATCTTTCCAGACTAATTCTTCCTGAGATTGAAAGAGGATCATGAAAACGATAAAAGTGAACTGGAAACCACTTTTCAAGTTTCACACACACACACACACTACCTAGTTGTAGAAGAAAAAGGAATATACAAACTACCTGGATATATATATCAAACATTCGCCTTCCAAGACTGTAATATGTATTGTCATTTGTGAACTGTATTTCAGCAAAGTGCAGGCTCACATTGTAACTCCCATCCTCCAGGCAATAATGAAAATATGTAAGTGAAAGAGGATTAAGACGTGCTGTACTATACAACTCAGAAAGATTTGTTGCTGTAGTTCTGATAGGACGTGAATTTTGGTAATTAAGCTCGTCCATGAAGTCCCCGGTGCCAGTAAAGCCCCAATGACTACTACTTAAATATCTTGCAGAATCGCCATACACATCTCCTTGATATATAACTCTTCCACGGCTTTCTTCTACAGTCAAATCATTCCCACCACAATTAACATGTAAAGAGCACTGATCTGCCACAAGAAATTATTTCCTTGCTAAAGTACGCAATTTCATTAAGGTTTAACAAAATAATGATAAGTAACTGAAAAGCTTAAATAAACTGCAAATGAACAAGAAAAATCACGTGCATACATAATTGTGAAAGAGAAGGTGAATTCTCCAATTGCCAAACCAAAAATTCCTTCAAGGTTAACGACTTTAGGGCCAAAACAAAAAAATATGATATATTTAAGGCTCAGCACAACTTCAGTATTTGGGGCAAGACATGGATCTATGAGGAGTTATATCACCCAATGAAAACTGCATGCTTGGCAAAGCTTAACTTTTTGTTAAATTGATCAAACATAATTTTTATTCACACATTTTATAGGATCCACAACTTACTACACACTTATTATTCACAGCTTATAAGCACTTAAAAGTACTACTAAATAATCATGAAGTTTCCAGTAGTAGTTCCTCATAAAATACAGTAAGTTCATAAGATGAAGATGAATCCCTGGTATATTGAAGTTGCAGAGGGTAAAAGAGAAGAATGAAAACTTCATTTAGATGATATTGAAATAAAAGTAAAGCAATAATTCATGTTAAGGGTCCTCAATGTTAATATTTTCCTTAAAAAGCTAATCCAATTCTATTTTTCTATAATGGATTAAAAAGAATTGTCAAATGATATGAAAACAAATTTCTTTCACAAAATTGGATATACATGGAGCCTATGCAAATTTTTATATCAGCCATTTTTGGTTATGGTTATATATCATTGCTAGAGAACCATGCATAACATCAATAGTATTGACATCATAAGAATGTCATAACCAAAACTAGTTACACATAATGTCAATGGCAATATGAATTATACTTAACCATATAAAGAAAAAGAGAACATACACATACATCTAGGGCAGGCTACATCCTTCGTACAAGGAAGCATCCGCTGTCTGTTGCAGGTTGAGCATGGAAACAGTAATTATAAGATGTTCGGTCCTTGATAAAACTGTTTTGTAACTAGCTTTCTTTCCAGTACTGGCCTGTGTATTTACTAAGATCTGAAACAAGAAAATGATTCTTACCTCATGTTCGATGTCAACGAGCTTTTGAACAAGTTAACGTTTCGATTCCTGCTAGGGAAAATTAGGCAGCAACAAGTTATAAACATCATAGAAATTGCATGCTAACTAAATCACAGAAGACGAAATAAATAGATTTGCTAACATGTTTTCTTGACAAGCAGGTTGCTCTGGGCCTTGCAAAGTAAAATTATTGTAAGAAAGATCACTGCACATAGTGAATAAAGTTGGGTGTCATCATCTAGATAATTCAAATTACACATATATACAACCAAGCATCTTATAAGTTGCGATTGATGGCAACAAATGAAGATCTTTAGTTGGCCAATATATGCAGGAAGAGAAAACTGGTTAATCTTTTGCAGGGAGCTACAACACAATTTAGAGAAAAAACCTCGCATATACAGCTAAAATATAAATCATGTAGCAATGCTATAAAAACACGTTCACCTTCCAAGTAAATTCTTTTGGCCTCTGAATTTGACTAGTTGATGCTACAGTGCAAATAAAAATGAACATTCATCTTGGGATTGGTTACATGAATCACCATTTGTCATTATGTTGACCCAATTCTATGATCACTGAAATGTCCATTGACTTAAAAATAAAAATAAAAAATAAAAAATTCCAACCTCATCAGGCCATATTAATTCTAGTCTGCCTCTCCCTTTCACAACATGTTCGAGGCTCTACCACTATTTATCTAAAGCATTAGGGAGAGACCATTAACTGTTAACATGACTTCTTTATACCTATGTAATGCAAGAACTGACCCAACCACCTGAGTAGTATCTGCCTCAATGAAACTCAACGTGACACCTCTCTTTGTTGGTGTATATCATCATTTTTTTATTTTATTCTATTGTAGCATGGCAACATGTCTATCTTAACATCCTCATTTGTGTTGCATTCATCTTATAGACATATTATTGTCCATTAACAGTCCAACATTTAGTCCGGTAAAGCATAAATAGTCTAGAAATCATATTTCAAACTTACCATTTAACTTGATAGTTATCTTGCGATCACATGAAACCCATGTAACATTTCTTCATTTCGTTCTATGCACTCTAGTCCTATACATTACATTCTCCTCAAATGCTGTTGTACTTTAAGAACTTCATAATTCTCCAGAATTTCTAGTGAAATTGCTATTCTTACTCTGACTAAAGAAGAATATACATACTTCCTAATTCTACTTAACTAACACCTGCAACTCAGAAATTTTAACTTAAAATTAAAACCCCTCCTAATTTCATCAACTAAAGTTATATAACGCATGAACCAAGAAACCTAATATTGGATATGTCTCATTAGTTCATTTATAACTTATAGAAAAAGGATATGGACTTATGGTGGTCTCTTGATGCAAGCTTACTGCTGCCTTATTGGATATCACATCTACACTTCTCTGTCATATCCTTGATAATATTGATGTATCAAATTTAAACTCCATTATTCTATAGTACACACCATGATCACTTGGCTCTCTACTAGAAATCTAGAAATGAAAAGAAATTATATGCAAAATATCCAGCAAGTTTAGTAACAGATAATGGACATACATATTGCTTCCATCCTTCAAGATTGTATCAGGTATATTTCCAGTCAGCATGTTGCCAGTAACGAAACTGTTTATGGAAACATCATAGTGAGTACATATGTAAAGCAGTGTCCTGTTTATCTCTACAGTCATGCTTACAAGCAAATCCAAACCAACTAAATGAAGCAAAAAAATGAAATTCGGACTCACACAACTTTCAGATGTCTTGCAATGTCTCTTGAAATCTCCCCCTCTAACTTATTGAAACTGACATCCCTGTTCATATTTTAAAACACAGAGATAATTAAGAAAAGATACATTCTATAGATATCTCATGAATTTTGCAAAGTAACTAGATTGAAGATGGGTAGAGGAGAAAGAACAGAAAAACAGAGTCTTTTAGCATCCACAGTAAGGAATTTCCAGCATGAGCAGAACTCTCTCTTCAACCAGAATCATTCTCAATATAGTGGGATTCACGAAACTAGTGGCCAACTTTGCTTCTGCGGAATCTGGCTATAGTCCAGATACCCAATGAGCGGAAGATAAAAAGGGGGCAAGAAGAAGTCCAGTAGCAGATTTGGTTATTTAAATGATGCCTAAGAAATGTTGATTGTCATGCAGCCAAGAGACAACTGAGCAATTATACAAACTAGGAAGCTAAATATTTAACTTGAATTGTAGTTTTATTACTCACAGCATCTGCAGAACTCTAAGTCTCCAAATATAACGAGGGATTCCTCCGTAAATGTTACAGTTTCTCAACACCCTAAATCAAAGAATAGAATATTTTAGTAACAGAGAGCGTGAAGGATAAGCAAAAACACTTTCCACATGAAATATTTATTCAGCATACAGGGTCAGTAGTTCTGTACTACTCCTCAGTATAGGAAATTCCTGGGGCGGCCCTTTTATTTCACTAATTCTCCTATATTAGGAAATTCAATTAAAAAAAATTGTAAGCAAAGAACTTGCAGAAAGAGAAAAATACAAATACGTAAAATGAAAAGTGAACAGACAAATCAAACATCTGGCATATACTTACAAATCAGTTAACGTAGTCAGGAGAGATATTTGTGAAGGAATAGGCCCCTCTAATCCACTCGCGTGCATTTCTCTTCATTGAGCATTTAAACAAAAAATTTATATTGTGAAAAAATAATTCATCTATCTAATCCTTAAAATACAATTTTTCATGAATAAAAATCTTACAGTTTGCTAAGCTGTTCCCAGTTCTGAATAAGGTCAGGTATTGGTCCTCTTAAGCTGTTATCACTTACCCTACTGCAGTATAAAAGGAAGCATTGTTTGAACATGGCCAAAAAATATATATATATATTATAGGGTGAATTTCCAGAGATAGAATATATGCTTACAAATCCTTTAAATGTTTTAGTCTTGAAAATGATGTTGGCAGATTCCCAGTCAATTGGTTGGAGGACAGTATCCTGTAATTAATTATTGGTGTATCAGACTAAAGTCTAATGTTGTTTTGTCCGCCAAAAATATAACATTTAAAGCATTTAATCCATAAGAAACATGAGATCTTACAGAGTTTCCAAGTTTATTAACTTCCCAAGTTCTGATGGAATAGCCCCTGAGAATTGGTTTGCTTCAAGGTTCCTGATCAAATGTCGCAATTAAATTGCTTGAATTGCAGAGTTGAACACATTATTATCTTTTCTAAAACAATTACACAAAACATGGGGAACTACAATAGTAGTTATTCAAGAAGTGATGAGAAGTAAACAACAGATCTATCCCCCATTTTAAGATAAATGAAAAACTAATAAATTAAAATGTCAATTGCAGTCAAATAGCATCAATCATATAGTGTTACCACCCTAATATTTTACCCAATTACCAGACTCCAATAACCAAATGTGTCACTAAAAGAAGTAAGGAAGTTCAATAGAAAGACATACATGTAAGTGAGATTTGTCATGTTTCCTAAATATTTGGGTATTTGCCCTGATAACCGGTTTACAAGAACAGAGCTGCACCAAAATTCTCGCATTACAATTAGTTCTCAAAGAAATCATTTAACTATTATAATTAGGCCACGAGATGGAGCATACATGGAATTCAACTGTGTTGTAGCCCATTCTTGTGGGATTGTACCAGTGAGGAGGTTGTAGGCAAAATCACTGTAAGCAAAATGTTAATTAAAATGTACACGATGTTTTCCCACATGGCATAAACCACTAATTCTATATAAACCAGTTTAAACGCCTCTTACATAAATTTGAGGTAGGGGAGCTGCACAGCTTCAGGTGGAAGAACTCCAGGAAGATTATAACTCTTTATAACACTGCAAAAAGTGGATATGGAATTAAATATTTAGCTCCATATCAATATACGAGAAAACTTATATCGGGACTACATCTCTTCTAACATAAAATGGGAATGCAGACTAAATATAACAGGCACTGCCATGGAATAGTATGAAATTCGGGCTTTTTTTGTCTTGACAAATAATATAAATAACATCTTCAAACACTATGAAGCTTTCGTCCAATTATAAAAATGAATAGTGTTAAAATGTATCATACTCGTTGCTTCTCGTGACAAGGAGGAACTACCCAAACCCTTATGAACCAGCCAGTGTCCTCTAATAACTAATTTGTAATGCAACATACTAACTTTCCACTCAAAGCAAGACAAGGACGTTATGCTTAATTCATCATACATGGTCCATTCCACACGTCCAAGCTCATCATGGTATTAGAAGCTTCCAGAGGCCTTTCAACCAGTTATACTACTCACACAACTGAGGTAAGATGTGGTGTAACAGAGCCATAGTAGGTCAACAATTTTCTTCGTGTCCTGAATTAGTTAGGCATTGCTACACCTTTGGTGATGTTATGTACTCTGTAGCAAGATAGCCGTTGGATTCATGCCATTTTTAGCAAGTCATGATCACAAGCTTCCTTATTCCATTCTTATATGAACGGAGATAGATTGGCAGCCAACTAACTTCTGAAAACACGAAGTTATTACAAGTAGTCATTCGTTACATTATTTGGTCATCACTCCTTGTATCATTTGATAAATAACAGATAGCATTTCCCTATGATGCAATGACACGGTTACGCGTATTCAACACGACACATGTCGAATACGCCGACACTCGATCTTTCAAAAAGTACGACATAACACGATGTCGACATGTTAGTTAAAATCTTTAAAATTATTTATTTATATAGTATAAATTTAATTTTTTACTTGTTATTAATTTTTCTTATTGAAATATTTTAAATGTGAGTATCTATTTATTATTTAATAATAATTTTGATTTAAAAATATATAATATTCTTGATAAAGAAAGAAAATGACCATAGTATACCGACACTAGTCCGACATTTTAGTTTTATATGTTGTATTGACGATTCTGTGAACAAAATGACCAATTTGAACGATTATAAAAGTTTAGCGACTAAATTGTAAAGTTTCATAGTTGGTAAGTTAGCTTAGGGTTTGGGGTTTCATGTTTGGAAGAAGAAGGATTCATACTGATTTTTCGCTAACCGCTCGCTAGAGTTATGCTTGAGCAGATGAAGCAGGAACATCCTAGCTCGACTTTCGCCCCACTGTCGCTCGACATACCATTTGCTCGAGCGAACCATCCTCCTCGCTCGAGCGACATATTATTCGATCAGACCTAATTTCAATTTTCGAGACTTTTTACTTGGCCCATTCTACCAAAACTTTCCAACCTATAAATTGAGGCGCAACATATTCTACGAAAATGAGATTGAACATGTTTTATTTCAATGACATGACACTCAAGTTGCACATCCGTCCTCACATCACTGCACCTCCGTCCAACAGTCACTACATTTTGTCCATGCACTACACGCCTTGGTGTCCATTCATGACATATTTGACAATGTTGCATCGGTTGTATGGAATGTCTTGATTTGCATCGATTTACATGATTTGACGCATATTTGCATCATTTTTCGTGTATGCTTATCATGTGCATCATTCCACGCATTTTTATGCATTTACTTGTATGGCTGCTATTTGTGGTCTATATTCTCTTTCGTAGTATCTCTTGACATGTTTTTTGTACAATCATGTCCCAAATGCCGTTAAAGAGAGCAAGGATCGCTGCTTAGCAACCTAGTGGCTCTGGCCCTTATAGTCGGGCTCGGTTAATTTCTTCTACTGCTCATGAGGTTTTCACTTCGTCCTGTCCTAGTAGAGCGTGAGGTTATTCTATCTGATTTATCCCCTGATATCACTGCTTTTTTTGTTTATAGGGGTTGAGATCCCTTACTTACTGGTTTGGTTCCTCGACCTAGTCTTTTAGTTTAAGAGCTTTACGCCAATATTCATGAGATTTGTGATACATCATTTATGGTCTACCTTAGAGGTCGTTCCCTTAGGATTAACCACGATGTCTTGGCCGAGACTCTTCATATCCCACGGGTTGTCCACCCGATCTATCCATATCTTTTGGCTGAGTCCATTTTATCTGATACCGTAGTTTATTCTTCCCTATTTAACACTCCGTTGGAAGGGGTTTCTACAGCCGTTCATACAGGATCACTTTCGACTAACCGACAGATATTGCTGCGTGTTGTGTGCACAAACCTGTGGTCGATCGCTCATACTTCTTCTTTACCTTTTGATAGGACTAGATTTCTGTACGCCCTGATTTACGATGGCTCTATTGATTTTCCTACTTTTCTGTGCTAGCATATTTAGTGCACATTTCATGTTCCTGGCCTTAGGATAAGTCTTCTTTATGTTTGCCTCATCCATCGATTAGTCATCGCTCTCGAAGGCACTTTTCCCGATGAAGCTACATGTAGGATTGGTAGACCTATAGGTCATACCACCATATCACAGAGTCGATCTCATGCATCTTCTTCTTCGGCTACTATTAAGTCCGCTAAGCTCATTGACCTAACAAAGCCAGTTGATCTTATAGCTGATCTTCTCTCTAGTGGTCTTTTCACTTTTCCCACTTCCGAGCCTATATCCACTTTTGATATTCCATCTTCTATATCAGTTCTGACACTCCCACATCTACTTCGATTGATCCTATGGCCACTTTGATGGGCCAAATGTCCGTAATGGTCAGCTAGCATGCTCGGTTACTTGTCAAGGTGATTCAGACGAGGTAGAGGTTACTGGTCTGTGCGGTGAGGTTGCAGATGTTCAGCGTCGTTTACTTTGGATACGCGAGCATTTGGAGTATGAGAGTGATGATTCTGATGCATATGATGGAGATGATGCTCCTGCTCCGTAGATAGGGATTGTGTTGTAGTAGTAGAATCTGATTTTTGTTTAGCTATAATTTAGGCTGGCTTTTGATGTACTCTAAAGTTTTTTAGCCTTTCTCTAGTTATTGGAATTTTCCTTGCCATTATATGCGTTATTTCTTATGTTGTGTGATTCTACCATTTTGCTCCATCCCTTAGACATTTGTGCCAAAAAGGTGGAGAGATTGTTTTGTAAGGGGGAGATATATCATACACATTTATTGTTTGAATAACTACTTATGTCTATAGGGGTTGATGGGGTGAGATATAGATACATTTTGACATTTGACTTGATATACATTGGATTGACTTTTACACTTATGTCTTATGTCTTGAGGGGTGATTGGAGAGAGATATATATACATTTATATAAAACACTTTGAGAGTTTGCAGTAATGGAGGCTTATGCATTATATTTGCATTGCATATCATGCACTGAGGGAGAGCATGTGCATTGAGTTTGTGTTGCATTTCATGTATGGCTTATTTCCTGTATCATGTGCTTTTACATTGTGTATGTGAGTCTTTGATTTCAGGATACAAGATGAACAAAGTGAAAGCTACATTCGGTTGATTCAGTTGGACTTGGATAGTTTTGATAAGTTATTTTATGTTTTGTATTTGGTTTTGTCACAAAATGTTAAAGGGAGAGTTGGTTAGGTTTATATATTATATTGACGATTATGTGAACAAAAGGATCAACTTGAACGATTATAAAAATTTAGGGACTAAATTGTAAAGTTTCATAGTT
>CAIGRH010006600.1:0-13500 GCA_903798295.1 Fraxinus nigra | reverse complement strand
ATTTTTTACTTAAATTTTTTTGTTTTTTTGTGAGGCTTACGCCTCAATCCGCCTCGATGCTTACGCCTCGCCTCATAAAGAAAAATCGCCTCAGTACTTAATTTCGCATTTTTAAACCTTGATTATGCTATAGTTCATAATATGTCGATCTCAAAATAGACAACGACACAGGAACCAAGATTCAATCGGGGAGGCTAGTGTAACTTTATAAACAGAGTCAACAATATGAGACAAAATTTTATTTATATAAATGACAAAACTAAAATAAAAATCAAGCCAAGGCATATAGAATTACAATAAGGTGTGGACCTTGGTTTTGGGATTAAAAATTTGAAAGAAATTAACTAGGCTACTCCATCTTGGGCTGGGCTACTATTTATTTTTGCTAGGACTATTTGTAAAATCTTCTTTGACGCTTTGGATATTCCTAAGCTTGCCCAGTGCTGCCCCATCCCAAATCCACCTCGACAAGGACAATTGTAAAAATATGGCACTGTGAGATAGGCTTTACAACAAGCAACTAAACCATGAATATGGCATTAGATTTTGAAGCCTCTTTTACAACTAACAAAGTTTTGCCTGAAGGTAGGGTACAAACTCCCATGCACTCCCGCCTGTTGCCATTTTGAAATTTTTAGTGTCTAGAAAACAAATGTAGGTTTGGCCATTTTGCTTGAAATGACAGTTGAGAAAAATGAAAAAACTTTCTCGGGTTTGAAAGTATTACTTTGTGATCACATGGTTATGTCAAGTAGCTTTGAGATGGCATCTCGTGAGTCATCAAGTGTGAGGAAGAGATCTTGTACAAGGGCACTAATTAGGTTAGATGAGGTCAATTCGTATTCATCTACATGCTTGCAAGTTGGACATGGAATATAATTACTGACCAAATAAAGACTGAATGAGAGTGAATAAAATTGTGTTAAGTTGGACATGATTGAGACAGAATTATTGAGTGAAACATTGGAAGAAAAATCTTATTTCTTTTGACAGGTGATTAGGTTAGAGAGAACTTTGTGGGATTAGCATATGAGAATTTCCAATGTTAATTGTGAGGACAGTGTTGGCTATAAGGAGCCAAATTATACTGCTCACTTTTCCCTTCAACCATGAGTTGACCTAAGATTTCATACCTATTTTAGTATATTTGGTAATTAACACATGTACTAGATAGCCCTAATATTTCCAACTCTATAAACGGTATTGGGATGAGCCATTTTCAATGTTAAAACAAAGACGTGAATTTAGAAAGCTTCGTATAGTAATCCTCTCACTCGTACAGTGAAATCCTATTGCGGCAAGCATATATAGCTATCAAACTAAAAGTTAACCGCTATCATTGTGTTTCAAACTTGCTTTTGTTCTATTTCATATTATTAATTAGGCTTAAAGTACAGTATTAGGTTTTTAATTCTTAACAGACAATTGAAAAGAAGAGATCTATCTCTGATTTTGTGAATTCACGAAATTTGAATGTAACTCATTTTTAGTAACAGAAATCCAAGAATTTTTCGGACCATAAAATGAGAAAGATCATTGACATTCAGGGACAGCCATGAAGATAAGTTGAATATATTTATGTGGTGGCGCGGAAGCATTAGTGAAACTCTTATAATAAGAATTATGTAATAAGTATTGTAGATATAAAATAATAATTGATTGTTCTTCAAAAAGTATTCAATGCATCCATATTTATAGGCAAAATTATTCCTTACTATGAGGAAACTAAAATAAAATCCTAATATAAAAGAAATTAGAAATCATGTTCTAATCAATAAAAAATCTAGAATCATATTCTAATTAAAATAAGAATAAAATGATAAAATTTATTACAACTAGATAGCTTATTATAAATATCTAACTTTTATCCTAATTATAATAGGATTGTCCTACATCAATCTCTCACTTGAAAAAACTTGAGGACGAGCTTTGTTGAAGAAAAAAATCCTTGATAACTTTTGTGTATTCGAATTTGGCTAGGACTCGAGGAAATTCTCTAGTCACATATTGCCTTGTTCTATGCTTGTTGAAACAACCAACATTCATAACAATTAAAGCATGTAAATTCTTGTCAACTTACTTCTCCATGAGCTCGAGATTCCTTTCAAAACTCAACGCAGTCGCATTTGCCTAATGTTGTGAAGGGTTTCATCAATTATGTCGATTCGTTGTTTGAGTTTGTCAAGCCTCTGTTCATCGTCAGTGGTTCGACTACCACCAGAACCTTCATCAGCCATCGGCTTAAGGTAATTACATTGCTCTAATACCAATTTTCGTACGGAAGTGTGTGTGAAATTCTTGTAATAAAAATTACGTAATAAGTAAGAACAATATTTGAACAATCTTGTCTTGTATATATTGAATAACTTCAAAAAGTGTACAATGAATTTATATTTATAGGCAAAATTATTCCCCACTACTACTAAGAAACTAATCTAAGGAAAGTAAAATAAAATCCTAATATAAAATAAATTAGAAATCATATTCTAATCAATAAAGAAACTAGAAATCCTGTTCTAATTAAAATAAGAATAAAAAGATCAAATTTATTACAACTAGATATTTTATTATAAATATATCTAACTTTTATCATATTTACAATAGGATTGCCCTACATCATGTGGCACTCGAACAAGAACGTGGAAAAAAAATTTCAAAGAAGAAATGGTGTAACACATAAGTGAGTCACGGGTAAGGTCCATGACAATGAAAGGCACTTAGTAAGAAAAGATGTTTTTTATTGTTTTCCCAGAAAGTTTTTAAAAACGAGAACAAAAGGTAAGAGTCGATTACTAGAAAGGCTATTCGAGTCTAACCAACGTAATGGTGGCTTTAGACCTATTATTTTGCGATTACATGATGGAGGATGAAAAGTTCACAACCATTGGAGTGATATGAAATAAAGGATCCATTAAAAACATTCAACTGTCAATCTAAGTTTTTGCAAAGACATAGGAGGCATCAAATTTGCAGTTACGTAGATAAAGTCAAATACATCTAATGAAATCAACAATAAATATAAGAAAGTGGATGCCTAGATTGATTGGAGATCATGATTTCCATTTCAAAAGTTTTTACAAGCAATTATTGATATAGTAATCAATCTTTCAACATTAAGAATGTTATTGCTATAGGGTTTGACATGAATTACGCTTTGGCACGGTACAAATCCAAGACATTCAAATCGCTAGCTTACAAAGTCATAGTAAAAAAGCTAGATCATAATCTGGGATACCCTAAAAAGGTTCGTCAATTTTGATGATCCTTCACAATATCGAGAAGAGAGAGGTTGAAAAGGAAAGCCATTAACTCATGCATTGCATGATGAAGATAGTTGGAGCCAACTTGTGCTTTGGATAAAGAGCTATCAAGGTTGTTCCAGTTTTGGAGAGTACGCTTGATCCTAGCAAAGTCAAGAATGGCAAAGGATGTTGGTGGAGAGGAAGCATTCGATGCTTATTCATTTACTCCATTTTTATTCAATCCGTGCATAGATATGTCGATGCTAAGATCCTTCACAACATACAAAGCGAGAGAGAATTCAATATTTGCATAAAAGAACAAAACTTTGAACGAAATTAAGTTACTTTCCATGCTAAGGACACAAAACGCATTAGATAATAGGTTTTAAAGGAGAGGATAGTTAGGTGGAACGAATATGAGAGATGTGGAAGTCCTCTATAATGCCATTAATCATATCTTTGGTATCCGTCGGATTGCAAAAGGAAATTATTTAAGTCCACAACCATGTGGTGATAAGGCACCGAATCCATCAAACATTTTTCTAAAGATGCACTAGTTTGACTAGCCAAATAGGAACATGGACGAGAACCAAAGCCGAGATAATTGGTGTGTAAAGTGTATCCTCCCTATTCCAATCATGGAATAGATGAAATAAATAAAATAAAATAAAATAAAAAAGGTTTTGTTCAAGAATGAAATATAATTGGAATCGTCCATATCGTGTTCATCTTTTGAAACACTACCACACCCCAGATCTCATGTGAGGTGGTCGTAATTGTGGGCACCTATGAGCAATATGACCAGAATACTCACACATAGTAGATATGTTCTCTTATGGGCATTCCATTGATAATGCAAAGACATGAAGTTTGAGGGAGAGAGCTTTAGAGGTGCTTGAGATGTTGTATTAATGGAGATAAGGATGCTTCTGGTTGATAGATCGGTTGGTGGTGGTAGGAGGTAATGAAAGGTTTGGTGCTGCCAATGGTAAGGAGGAACTATAATTTGCCGTAAATGGTGAACACGCTTTAGTATTTTAAAGCTCTGATATCATTTTAACATTTTACACGGTGAGGACTTGAAAAGGCAGGTTTGTTTCCTTTGCAAGTGAAACAATTTATACAGTACTAAGTGGCCAGACGGATGAATAATTGCAGAAAAGGAAAGTTAGGTCTTACAGACATTGAGGCCTAAACGTGAGGAAAGTTGCACAAAATTGACAACAGAATTCATAAAATAAGGATGGAATTCCATCAATCAGCCAGTATATTAACAAGTGTGAGATTAGAAACTACGTAAAAGCATTCCCTAGTAAAATTTATCTAATCAAAAAGGGAAGTTATCAGCTGCCTTTTAACACAATGGCAAAATATACTCAATGATTTTTTTTTCCAGATGTTAGCGTTGTTTGGATGATAGAAACAAGAGAACAAGCTAATGTTAAAAGATTTCAGAAAATCAACTTACTCTGCCGAAATTTTTTCTGGATTATTATCCTTGAAGTCAACAAGCTGTGCAAATAAGTAAGCTTCGGCCAGAGAGAAAAGGGTATCGATCAAAGCATATCCAGGTTCATCGAATGCATCACGTATCAAGGCACTTCCGTATGTAGCAACTTTCTCTTCCTTTGAGATCTCTTTAAATCCATGATAAGCCACCTTCACATACTTGTGGCGATCCATCTGCGAACAGTACAGTCAAAATGGACAAATATTACACATACATAAAACCGAAGAGACAAATAGAATAACCAATAGCAGAAAGATTCTATCTAGATATAAATATATATTAATGAATGAATTAGCAATAGAACAACACAAACCTTCAATATATTGCCTCTATTTTTATCAAGAACTAATCCCCTGACCATGTAATTCCAATCAAAAGACCATTGCAGCAACTACACATAGCCAGGCAAGGTAAGAAGCAATTAATCTTCAGACTCGAAATCAAAAAAGCAATTACCAAAATCACAAAATGCCTGCAATTATTTTCATCTTGCAATGCCATTGAAGTTATTTTTCTCTCTGGTTCAGGCATAGGGATAGGCAATTTAATGTCTAGAATGAGGCACCTAAACCAAATTGCTTCAGAAATGGACATCATCAATTGATAATTAACATTAGATCAAATTCTCATGATGGAACTTAATGGCTTTTCTTGTCAACCGTTTTCTTCTTGAGATTGTGAAGGAATAACGAATTTTGACAAACCTCTTTAGGGTATCCCAGATTATAAACTAGCTTATTTACTGTGCCTTCATAAGCTAGCAATTCGAATGTCTCGGACCTGTACTGTGCCAAAGTATAGTCCATGTCAAACCCAACAGAAACAATATTCTTCATGTTCAAAGATCGATTACAGAATATTTGTTTTCCTATATCAATCTTTCGTCCTCTTTCAAGAGATGACCATATGCAGGGATCCTGACCACTATCACCGCAGCCAGTCTTCTCAACTGGCAATGTTTTGCTATTTACACCCATTCTGTCAATCATAATACCGCCATGAAGTTGATCATTGCCTGATCCTGTTTGACAACAAGAAATAGTAATTAAAAATAGTGTGAAACTTATGCCACACCTGTATAATGCAGTTAATTAACAACGAGAATGTTTAGGTTTGCTTATAAGCTTGTCTATAAGGAGAGAAAAAGTAATGAGTCTTAATATTTTTTCCTGTCCTTCTTATGAGAACTTTTATAAGCCAACCTCCACCAAATTAAATTAAATCCACCAGAAAACTCAAATTTTCGAGATTTATTAGAAAACACAGCAGCAGATTGTATCGATTGTCTAACTTCCCATATACTGATGAGTGATGACTCATGCCTTTGCTTATATGACACATTTCTAGGCATATGGATAGTTGATCCCAAGCATAAAAATATCAATTCTTTATGAAGACTAGATGTTCTTTTATTCATATTAACAATGTTAGCTCAATCTTATATTAGTAAGTGAATTTAAGTAATGGACTGCACTAAAATGATTAAGTAGCTCTGGATCGATAACCCCTACATTCCCTTTACACTTCACAAACTTCAAATAGAGACATAAAATCTAGGCAAGTCACACCTATAAGTGTTCATATCAATAGCAGCCCAGAGCAAAATTTTATGTTACATGATAAGAAAAAGTTTTAAGGCACCAAAAAGAGGAAAGAAGGGACTCCTTCCAGCCACTGAAACATCAGCATCTTACCTGCAGTAATCATGGTATGTGAACCCACTGGCTCCATGTAATCTTCCAACTTCTCAGCCTATATTCCAAGATACGCTCCAAAGTATACCTATATTTCACCAAAGTTAATGCCACTTGTAACAATAAAAATCCTCTTATACAAAAGTATTTTATTCCCCAAAAGCATCGTCGTCAAATTGATTACGACTCCATACCAAAATTTCACATCCTCAAAGTCAGAAACACCTACCTAACCACCCAAAATATACAACACAAACACTGGCATTAATCAAATTTCCAACGAATATGAAAAGCAAAGAGGGGGAACAATATTCTGAACCACAACCAGAAATCATACAACTGAACTAGAACTCCAAAAGTGCAAAATGTTGAAAGTAAGAATGATCATACGATAACACCCTTCCTGATCAAAGGCATATTTTGACTAGCACCCATGTTTTGTTTACATGAACAATAGTTCCTCACTAGCAGAAATTTTTCTTTTCAAGTTTTTTCACTCCAAACAACTTCGGTAATTTTAACAGTGATTTTTAGTACTAGGGAAAAACAAAAATGTATTCTTGTTGAAGCAGTACGGCCTTCATCAATGCAACTTTATCTTAGCATGAAAAGTGAAAAGCCAGAGATAATTAATTAAACATCAAAACTGAAAAGATAAAGATTTATCTCAATAATCAACTGTGCACATTTAAGACCAATCAATTAAGATGACATGTAAATTCATATTTGTTTAAAACAAAATATAAAAACATTATTTTTCTCACGTTCAGATCAGATTCAGAACATTTAAAAAATAAAAGGGGAAATCTTTCGCCAGCAATAAAACCCATTAGCTAAATTCTCCACCAGTACTCAATACAAAAGGAGGAAAAAAAAAAGCATTCATACACCAAATTTAACCAGGTGCGCACAAACCTTTTAGGCTATTCACTTTCCTTCTGTAAGGAAAATGATAGGGCGGAAATGGAAAAGGGGGATGGGAGATATGGCTTGGATAGGAAAAGGAGGAGGGGAAGCAATGAGAAGAGGAGCAGCCCTTGGGAATACGCATCTTCGGTTTAAATACACATTTTGGAAGGCTAGGCATCAGCAACTCTCCGCCCAATGACGACGATTCCAATTACAGGTGGTATTCGATAACTGCGTAAGAATGCAACAGAAATATGTTGGTCATGCTGCAAGGAGCCATTAAAGGCTTCACCTACAAGACTTGGTGTTTTTCGCTATGGTTGATATTTTTGTTCTCTTCTCACCCAACTTGTTCTTCTTTGCAAAATTATGGAGATACTTAAATACCCGTAAAGGAAACTGATTCGAATTCCTCCTACTTGCAGCTGGAAAATGAGCGGGCTCTAACACGTGGAGGCGGGTGGCGGATGATGGGTGGCGTGTAAAATGTGCAACTCTATAATATTATTTTCCTCTTTCTCCTCCTTTTCCCACTTTTTACTGCTTTTATTCCACTGCTTTGTGCAGTCAGGAGCGGACCAAAATTTAACCATTTGTTATAAGCATTTATTATCAAAGGTTTGGATCGCGGATTAAAATATGATTTTAATTTAAGTTAAAATCAAATAATTAATATTAATCATATCTTTCATGGATTCCACATCTTTTCAATCGCACATTTCAAAAACTTTTATCACAATACACTAAAAATTTGATTTTAATCAACATCAGACACCTCTAAATAATAACCATTTAGAAATTGTATTAAACTTAAAACTTAATGACATTATAATAAACTAAAATGTAAAAAAGATCCATTACTTCGGCAAACATAAAATTACTAGGGTGTGTTTGAGCCACATTCTTTTGAGAGAATGTATTTTGAAACAGTAGATTGATGAAGAATGTATTGTTGAAAAAGAAAGAAAAGTTATTTATGTCATGAAAAATATTATTTTATTGAAGAATGTGTGGTTGAAAATGAGTAGAAGAGTGAAAATCAAAATTTTAATATATACCAAACATGAGCTATTTCAAATATTCGTATTCTTACTTGTTACAGATGAAGTACAAAAATAAGTAAATTTTAAGCTTAGCCAATAAAACCACTGTTACGTTCCACGACTACTCTCAAGGGATAGAAAAAAATCAGAGATAGACGAAAATAAGATCTTCAAGAGAAATCAACTTAATTTTTGGATCAGGAAATTATGTTAAAAAAAATCGACTTCAAAGTTCAACTAACAGTCCAAATTAGCGAAAATAACAAATATGACCTTGTCTTTATCGTCAATTACATCTCCACTACCACCAAAACCATCAACTGACATCCGATCAAAGCAACCGCCACAAACCTCGCTATCTAGAGTGAAAAATCAATATGCCACCAACACAAAGGCCACTGCGGCACTTGTACCTCCCACCATGACGGCATCAGAAACTGCATCACTACTACCATCATTTTATTAATTTCTTCAAAATTCTCTTCTTTTTGCTCGATTTCTCTTCCAATTGTGATCAAATTCTCGTAAAACTATTCAATTATAACATATACATGACCGTGATGATGATGATGATGATTTCATTTAATTGGGCCTCAATTTTAAAAAATGCCCAACTCTCTAAGCCCAAAGCAAATGGGATAAAACTAAAAAAAGGCTCACCTCAATAGTATCTGGCTTCTTCCTTAATCCTCCCTGTCTTCTCTGTCCTTCTCTGTTCTTTCTGCAACAGTCAACTATCTGGCGGAATCGACGAAATTTAAGGCTCCGACGGATCCAACATGAGCGGTCGCACCCCTTCGTCAGGTGCTTGGTCTGTCCTTGCGTGCAGTATCATATAGCAAAGAAAAATTGCAAGTATGGAAAGCAAGGACACACGGTTAGCAGAATTGAGACACGCATGTGCAGACGTGGCAAGATCATGGATATCAAATGCACGACTTTCACTTTCAATTCCAGTTAGAATAAATTGCCCTCATTTCCCCTTTTTTGGCCAATCTTCCCTTGTTTTAGCAAGTTCACTCATAACCAAGACTTTCATTGGCAATTTTGTAACAACTTCTCCAGACATACATTATTTTTCTGCACTCAATTAATTGAGAATGTTGATATCTATAACAAGTAATTAGGATTTACCGTGTAAAAGTTCAAGGCAAAATACATTCAATGACATTCCCCAAACATATTGTACAGCTCCATTTTTGCCGTTTCAGATTTTTCTTTCCAGTGCTAGATTATCAGTCTAGATAACTACACTTAGTTTTACGGATTACAGGTTTAGCTCCTAAGGTTCAATGCTTCAAGGTCGCCCTCCCTTCATTCTTTGGCCGGCAAGCCCGAACAACTGGTATACACGCACACTATGAGTAGGATGTAAGGAAGAATACTTGCATATAATCATATATCATTAGTGTACTATTAGTAGAATAGGTCTCGCGTCTAGTTGTTAGCGTACTTGTCGTGCCGAATGGGGGAATAATCATTCTCACTGCGTGACATTCTCCCCCATTCGAATTTGCTTACGTCTTCGTAGCAAGAAGTAAGTTTCGCATCAACACGCAACCGTCTCATTGCAAAGATAACAACGACGCCACTCTATATGGATAGGCATTCACAAACTTGCAGTATCACGTGCTTACTGCCTCGACACCAACCTTCAGTCCTTCACCCTCAGCCCCTCTGAACATTGGTTCCTCTGATGGACGGCCTCCAAACTGCAGCGACTAAAAGCATGTCGAATAAAGCTCCCGTAAGGTGCGCTCCTCGAAAAACTCCTTGAAAGACACATTGACAATTGCGCAACGCTGCCATTTCCATCCTTCTTGCCCATAGCTTCCTTCGTCGTGTCCTGCCAGCTTGCCGACACAATCCGTGGCCCAAAATTTTTTCTCCGCAATAACACACGATATTGTCCCATAACAACATCGTATGCTCGAGCGGTCCCGATCTGATACCAACTTTCACGGATCGCAGGTTTGGCTCCCGAGGTTCAACGTCTCAAGGTCGTCCTCCCCTCATTCTTTGGCCGGCAAGTCCGAACAATTGGCATACACACACGCCATGAGTAGGATGTAAGGGAGAATACATGCACGTGATCATATATCATTAGTGCATTGTTGGTAAAATAGGTCTCGTGTCTATCTATTAGCGTCATTGTCGTGCCGAATGGGGGGATAAGCATTCCCACTGCATGACACTTAGGCTCAATTAAATAAGTCGTGCGACTCTACATTTAAATGAATTTAACATTTAATGTTATGTAATTTCCAGGTTTAGCACCGATGATGATGAATAGTATCACTCTTTCTATTCATGTCTTGTACGAGACAATTTTTCTACCAGGTTTATACTTGTTAATGTTAAACTGGTTAGAAGAAACAATTAAAACGTTTTATACTAATTAGGAATAACGTGAAAAATGATAATATATATTCAGGTCGATATACTTTAACCATTTTCATGTTATAGATTATCATGACATATTTACGTACACTTAGAATCAAATTCTGAGTTGTGAAAATTTTTATTTTGAATTTGTGGTAGTACTTTAATTTTCGCATTGAATTTGACCATCAAAGTAATGATTGAATTTTTGGCTCAATTAAAAAAAGTTGATTAACAATTAGATTATGTTTGATTGGCCAATTTTTTTTTTTATGGAAAATGGAATTCAAATTTCATTTCCCAGTTTTAGCATGTTTGATGGCTTTTTTTTTTTCCATGAAATTCATTTTTTCGCTTTGCCATCACGTGATTGATTTTCTTGATTTTTGGTGAATTGGTTTTCCCACCTTTTAGGTGATTTTTTGTTTTCCATCTTTTTTTTGTTTTTAATGGCAATAGATACAAAATCTATTCATAATTGTAAAAAAAAAAAAATTATCCATTAAATTGACTATTTCATGTAAACACAGCCAAACTAACACCATTTTTTTTTTCAATTTTTTTTTTTTAATTTTTTTTTTAATTTTTGGCAACCTAAACAAATTCCATTCTCAATTGTAAGAGATTTTATTCCTTTAATTGACAATTTTCATGAAAACAAAGCCAAACAGACCAGGTGGAAAATTATACCAATGAAACACAATTAATTACAATTATCAGTAAAATAAATTTTAAGCAATTCAATTCTCAGTAAAATATTTTCTCTTCACTTTTGCAATCAAACGGACCCTTGATACTTTTTTCCTCAGTTTGTACGTCAATCCCATTGATGTACAAGCTCACGTTTATCCTATTTGGTAGCTTCTTCTCAATCTAACCACCATAAATTGGCATCCCATAATCTCTGAGGTTAAAGAGAAAAGTCAGCTTATAATAACAAGTGGAAAAGGGCCCGAAAATTGCACCGAAAAGTTACCATTATGAGGAAGAAATGTATGCTATTTCTTGTGGTTTTGAGATACAAAAACTTGGTTGCCAAGATTCTGGTAAAAAATAAAAAATTACTACACTTCGGTCTGCACGGCGTTGGTATATCCATAAACTTTCATATTCGTTTTGGTCCGACAAAATCACACGATATATTATTTTTCTCATCTTTGTATCGAAGAGGGGAATGTTCTGTAACGATTTATCCTCTCTGTATGTAATAACCCCGCGATTATTTAACAGCTCAACTTTTCTAAATTTGGAAAACATCGAGGAACTCAAAGGTGCACTTTTTAAGGTTGGGGTGAATTATTAATACTCTGTAAGTTGGAGACTAAATGCTCAATTTTTCCTTTTGGTTTTACAATTTCAAACATTTCGAAGATAACTACGTAGGAAAAGTTTTCTTTTTGTCAAAATTTTATGCTGTTGATAAATCTGATACGAGAATGTTACATCGTCAAATAATCACGAACAAATGAAGTTTGGGGAAGATTTTAGTTGAAGCATGTTGCAAATAAAAATAATTTGAAACGTGTTTACGAATTTGTTTTGAGTAGAAGTATATATTCAACAATTATGAAAATACATCAATTTTTGACTGAACCGTTAGAGATGTCAATTTGGCTCATTGACTTGGACGGCTTGTGGCTCTGCCCGCAAAAAGTCCATGTCGGCCATGACTTGAGTCGAGCCTCATTTTTGGGCATCGGTCTAAGCCCGAGTCGATCCGTGTTTTTAAAATGCAGGCTCAACTAAGGTTTTTTTGTTTTTTTTTTTTAAATGTACTGTCAAATCATGATTATATTGTCACGGGTTATCAAGCACTTCCTTCAAGATTGAAGATTGCACATAATTATATTGTTAATTTTTTCTGAATTTCGATCCTTAAAAAACACGAGCCGAGATAAGGCCTGAATTGAAAATCCGAGCCGAGCATTAGTTTTTCGGCCGAGCCACAAATGCCGAACCATTTTTTACCCGAGTCGCGACCTTTGGCTCGGGTGCCGGTCGACTCGTTTAAATTCCTATCCACAAATCTCTTTGGACAAGAAAAAAAATGGAGAAAAATTTAAACAATTGACTAAATTCATTGGAGTGTAAAATAAAAGATTTTGTACATTTAGCCTAGATTAAATTTACTATTTTGGTAGATTTTGATAAAAGTTAATGAAATACGTTGTCAAAAAGTTGTGAATTCAATTAAATATAATTAAAATTAATTGTTGACTTTGACTTGTATTAGAATCTTGATTTTAATCAATATAAAACATGGACTTTGTTATGCCTCGATTCCCAGGCTCAAGGAAAAGTGCCACATGGACAAGAAGTCAAAGGAAGGGTCACAAGGTCAAATGATTGAAAAGTCAAATAAGATTGAAATTCTTACACCAAAATCTGAAGTCCATGCCGAACCACTACTTCAAGGACGAAGACTACAACTAATGCCGATGCTCTATAAAGCTTTCCGAGGCTCTAAAGCCATTCGAAGTCCATAAGTTGATGTTGTCCCATGCTACAGATTCGAAGATCTCCTAGAAGTAATTGATGTAACGTCTATAATAAAGTTTGTTAGTGTATCAGCCTATTATGTAAAGCGACTAATCCCTTATTAATGTATTATTTGTATGAATAGACAATAATGTGACGTCCAAATATAGGAGATGAAGCCACGTGGTTTTGATCCAACGATCACCACGTCGGCCAAAATAGTATAAATAGGTAATCTCTGT
>CAIGRH010006598.1:0-10338 GCA_903798295.1 Fraxinus nigra | reverse complement strand
AAAAAAAAAAAAAAGAAAATGGTTCAAAGGAGAGAAGAATTAACCAGCTTGTACATGGAATCCTTGTCTCAAGAGTCTAAAAGAAAGTGAACATGATGAAGGGTGTAGTATTTATAATCGCAAGTGCTTGTTGCCACATAATGTTGCCGCAAAATCGTTTTGATTTCCTCCTGAAAGTGATAGTCAAGATCAAGCCGTTGAATCTCATCCACCAGAATCAAACTTTCGATTGGATCATCAAATTCTCCTGATGATTTCAAAAAGTGCCTTATTTTCTCCACTTTTCGTTCATAGAATTCATCCTGCAAGTTAAAATATTTATCTTCTTTACACATATAAGATCAAATAGATTTATACATAGAGAATTCAAATCTCTGATGATTTAAAAGTAACTATGAAATTGAAATTGTGTGCATTTACATCAGAAGTAGCAAGATTTCTCAATTTCCGTGTAGTAGAAGCTCTATATAAAACACGAAAAGGATTTCACCTTCTAATTTCTTGAGTATTGGTCAAGGGCTTAGAGCAGCCAAATCCACAGCTGGTAAGAAGCAACAGACTGCTGCAGACTGTCTTTGGTGTCACCTGCCCAGTTGAGCAGTTGTTTTAGAGTATTAATACAAGTGATCTCGACTATTTCTCACAAGTCTTTTGGGAAAGTCAAATTGCTTGTGAGCAATGTCATTGCATTACTAACCATCTTCTTTGTATTAAATCATTTCTTGAATTGCAATGTTGTCAAGAAAGTTAACTAGATAGACGAGAGCAAATATATATTAAAATCTTTCCTCAAAATAATAAATAAAACGTGCATAATTAGGGCCCACATCCTTAAATTATCATCTACTTTAATAAATTTATTAATAGTGTTAATTAAGGACAGGTAGACGGAGAGACAGCACATGATCAAGAATTCAAATTCGTGATGTTAATACCGTACAGCAGACAAAATTTGTTGTAGCTTAATGTGCCAAAATTACTAAATAAAAATATTTATTTTATATGAAATTTACTTGTTCACTTATAAGTAAATTGTTTAAGCTTAAATAAGCAACTTTGAAACCTCTATTACATTTGAAAAAAAATTGAATTAGTTACTGCAATGGAAAGAAAGAGCGTCAATGGAAACTAAAGCACAATGGCAAATGCGATCAATGGAAAATAAATTAATTCACAAATTCATAAATCCCAAATTAGGCAAGATGAACTTGAATTGGAAATTTGTAAATAGAAAAATTTCCTGAAATACAACAGTTATGTGATTATTGTCAACGTGAAAAAATATGTTATCTTCTTCCTCCATTGCAGTTTGTTGGTGGCTCGAAAGTACCAATGGGATCCCTTATCAATGATTACTACGAATGAGAGAAAACAACCCACAATCCGGGATTCAGGTGTAAATGCACATTTGGCAAGGGTGAAAGTGTCTCTCGTTTTAAGTGTATCGGCCATAGTGATAATTCAGAAACCATTAATCTGAGGCTTCGGGCCTCTACCTGTTAACCGAGAAAAAGGTATCTGACTCTGGCTTGGAATGCCTCGGGGGCCAGAAAGACGATCAGCAATAGTCGGATCAGAGATTGGTCTGGAGAAGACCTGGGCAAGCTCAAGAGCGGAAGCCACTTTCCCATAACGCTGCCCAGGGGCAGGCACGGAGTCGGGTTTTGGGTTTTCGACAGGCTTGCGCCAGGAGTCAGGTGACGTTGGCCTCTCCTGTTGCTGCAGCTGCAGGTCATTGTTGTGTTTCTCAATTTCTCTGTAATTCCTCCAACTTTCATTTCCTTTGTTCCTCCTCTGTGCATCTGTTCTTTCGATGTCCACAAGTTGATCTCGCCTATCAGAACTCCTCGCTACCCTTTGATCACCCAGGAATTTTTTAGCTTTTTCACTGTAACCGGCAGGAGTAACTTGCAAAGACACTGGATCCATCTTGGGAGCATCTTGTTTGATCCTTCAATCAGTAAAAATAATGCAAATAAAGATGAGAAAAAGGAGTAGTGTGACTGTGAAAACATGCACTAATCTTTATTTCATAGAAACTCTAAGTACAAAGAACTGAAATGAGATCGGTACCTAGAGGGAGGTTGACTGTCATAAAGGTTAACGGCAACACCATCAATTCCCCGATCCTTCAGAACCTGGTAGATGGATTGACAATCACGATAATAAAGCTAACCATGGAACAATCATACAGAAAAGATGTAGAAAGGACCCACAACCATCAATTATTAAGAATCTAAGATAAAACCACAGCTGGAGCAGCAGCAAGACTGAGATTAAAAAAAAAAATGAATATCCAAAAAGCCTATAAATAGAGGTTTAGAACTAAAGCACCAAGCCGAAAGAATAACTTGAAATTTCCAAATGAATTTTCAGACAATTTGATAATGACAGGGAAATGAACTTACCACTTCTCGTGGACGAGCCCCAGCGAACACAGCATTTCTGTGACAATGACAAAGACCGAAATGGAGAGGATCAACAAGAGAGTTCTAATTGGGAAAAAACTAAAATTCGAAGAGAAACCAGCATGAGAAAGGTAAATTGTTATAGTAAAGAAAAATATTATCTTTTGAACTATTTTATATCTGATAAATAATAGATAAATGTACAACAAGCTTAGTTCTTTTCTTAAGCTAAAGTTATCACTTAATGCTATTATTGGTATTTCTGCTACTGTAGCTTCATCAATAACTCTATTATAAGTTATAATGGGTTATAACTGATTGCCAGTGTCCTTTACTGTTACGACCCGTTAATGTAGTCACTGCTGCTCTGGTCCTGAAATACTAGTACTGCTTCTACACCAACTCTAGTGATTGCTAAGTCTCGTGCTATGACTCACCATCATCATTGGCAGTGAAAACCTCAAGAAAAGGGTACCTGCAGTGGGTGGTCTTTGAGTGTTACTTATTTCATGAGAGTGGGCTAACAAGTTCCAAGTTGTAACTTCTCTGCCATTCTAACACTGAAAATGTGCAGACTTAGCAAGCTGAAGACTCAATTGCCTTTTCCTAAAATGCACTCATTGTCAACATTAAGGTACCTTGTTGAAGTCATTATAAGTTGCCACAATTTGATAAGGCTGTGAACAATGACCAAGTTTATTAGCATCTCCTTGGAGCACAGTACCTTTATCATCTCCTTCGCAAATAAACTTACATAAAAGTTACATGTATTGCTGTTTTGAAACAGTTAATAATTCACCTCAGTTTATCATATGTCAATTACTTTAAAGTTTCATCAACAGTAAATGTAATCTATTAATCCTTTCATGAGTTACAAAAAAGGTCAAATAGATTAAGATTGCAAACAGGTCCAGAAGAAATAAACAACACACAATTCTGTGAGCTAGTTAGTAAAAGTTGGCGGACCTTTTGATTTCAGTGTTTCCCTCCAATTGTTCAAGAGGTTGTGGGCAAGGCTTCAAATTCAATTTTGGGCGCTCTACCGCTCGATTAACGACCATTGATCCAGTAAACCCAGGTTCTACGGGATTTGGAGTTCTGGGTAATTCATTGTCATCCATCACATGAATCGGATTACTTGGCTGCTGGTGTCCCTATCACTCAAAAAGACGAATTGCAAAGATACATTAAATTATTCTTGATTTCAAGTTCAATAGAAATACCAGAATGTTAAAACACCGACTTTTACCTGTTTATAATCGACGGGAAGCTCTAAATTATCTAACGGTTTGGATCTTGGAAGTAACTTCAATTTGGGTCGCTCTGATGTTTCTGAAGTCCCTGGAGACTGTAACTCAGTCTCAACAGATACTCCAGCAGTGTTACGTGGCTGAAATTCCTTGTGATTAACGGAGGGATTCCTCCCATGCGTCTCCGCGTACATGGTAGACCTGACTCTATCATGAGACAGTGTTTCCTTTCCACCATTGTGAATCCCATCACCAGCAATCAGACTCCTTTCCATACGCGTCGCAATTGCAATATCATGATCGTCAGTTCCACCCAACACGTCTACGCCATTGTTGATATTCCTGTTATACATATCTTTGCCCCGATAATGAAATTCTCTTTCGGGTTCTGACTGTCCAATGACCTCAACATCTTTTAGAGGATGAACATGTTGCGAATGCCACCGACCAGATGAGACCTTCTCAATGGCACTAGCATGTGCCAGCTTCACTGCAACATCCGGAGCTGACCATGAAGCAGATACAGGATCCCTTACATGTGCTGCCACCTTCTTCACACCCCACGGATTTGAATAGGAACCAGCAACCACTGACCTGGAATTGACACCCACGTTCTGATAATTCACCTCAGCACTCCCATGAACTTCACTATGCCTTCCAGCATTTCCAGCATAATAACTAACTGTTGGATCACTAGACAAATGAGAGGGACGAGTTGAAGACAGTTGACTACCAACTCTAGCACCAGCCAAACTATCTATCTTAGGTTCTACCACATGACTTTGCCGAGCATGGTCGTTATCATCACTGACAGTTCGACGAGGACCCGACAACCCATCCAAAGGCTTGCGCTCATCCTCGTCAAAATTGCGGCCAATGTGAGCACTGTGACTTAAAAATGGGGTCTTGTCCTCAAAGTTCCTAGCTGACCCAGCTGATGCCGGCCGCAAGCGTTGATTGGACCTACCCATCAAATTTCCCCATGGCGACTGCTGATCAAAACTACCACGATCTGCAGGTCTCGCCATTCTGTCCAAAAATACGAACCATATTCAAAATTTCAAATAAGAAATCCACTTCATATATTTTACTGTTCTGAATTACCGAGTAAATAAAACGTCAATCACATGCTTCAAATAAATAATTAATTTAAAGTTCATATGGTTTTTACATTTCAAGGATCTAGAAGTTAGATCTAGACAATTTATGTAAAATATCAATTAAAGAAGCACTGAGCTTCACCAAACAATACAAACAAATAAACCCGGATTCCAGAAATTAATGGGAAATGACACTACAATTGAGTATAAAATTCAACTTAAAAAAATGATCTTGAATTGAAATCAAAGGAACAAGTATAGTATAGTATTGAACTCAAACCCAAAGAGAAAACCGACATTTTTCCAAAAATAATATTACAAAAACAGACAATAGACACGTATACTTATTCCAATATGATCAATAATGAAATGAAACGGGCAAAAAGGTCAAAAGAACTCACACGCCAGGTGCAGAAGGGAGCCGAAGATCGGAAGGAATCGAACCGCCATGGAAATCTTTGAGAGTCATCGTTGCTTTCTTCTTCGACATTTTCACTCTACTTGCTTCTCGGAATCTCTCGCTAAATTATTCAATATATATGAATCTACACAGATGTGTATATATATATAAATATAAAAAACCCTTCTCCCCCAATTTGATAATTTACTGAATAAATCTGTATAAAAACATAAAAGAAAAAATTATAGTTCCGCTACTTTCCCCAATCTAAAATCTATCTAATAGTAATAATTGCAGTCTGCAGAAACTTAAACAGAGAAAAGGAAACTGGGATTTGATATTTGGGAGAGAAGGGTTTGAAATCTTCGTTTGGGAGACGCTAATCCACTCAAATCGTCCGCCCTAACTGTACTTTAGGTTTTTCTTTTCTTTTTTTTATTCCTTGAGAATATTACATAACTCTCCCCATAGTTTTCCACAAATACAAAGACATCCCATCCCTTTTGGAAAACGACACAAACCTCCCCAGTCATAGATCATAGATCGACCGTCAAAGCTTACACTTTACTACTACAGCCTGTTTGGTACGGCTTAAAATTCAATTAAAATTGAAAATATGACCGTTATTGGGTCCCACCCGTCTAATAAAAGTCAACAATAACAACTATATTTTCAATTTTAATCTGATTTTAATCTCTACCACACACCCTCTTAATATTTTATTTTACTACACGTGTCGCAACAACCTTTATTAAGACATAGTANTTTATTCCTTGAGAATATTACATAACTCTCCCCATAGTTTTCCACAAATACAAAGACATCCCATCCCTTTTGGAAAACGACACAAACCTCCCCAGTCATAGATCATAGATCGACCGTCAAAGCTTACACTTTACTACTACAGCCTGTTTGGTACGGCTTAAAATTCAATTAAAATTGAAAATATGGCCGTTATTGGGTCTCACCCGTCTAATAAAAGTCAACAATAACAACTATATTTTCAATTTTAATCTGATTTTAATCTCTAACAAACACTCTCCTTAGTACTATGCGATATAATCCATTTGCGATTTAACACACTAATGTGTTACTTTTAAAATAATAAATTATTGATATATATTAAGTTGTGCTTTTTCAAAATTTTGACGTGTAAAAATTTGTTTTTCTTTAGAGTGTCTTTGGTAGAGATTAAAATTGAAAAACTAGCCGTTATTGTTGACTTTTATTAGACGAGTGAAATCCAATAACGGCTATATTTTCAATTTTAATTGGATTTTAATTTCTAACGAACACGCCCTTAATTCCTTAGAGGGTGTTTGGTAGAGATTAACATCGGATTAAAATTGAAAAACTAGCCGTTATTGTTGACTTTTATTAGACGAGTGAGACCCAATAACGGCTATATTTTCAATTTTAATTGGATTTTAATTTCTAACGAACACGCCCTTAATAACAAGGTCATAACATTCTTATGTAAAGTTATGGTTTATCAAGATTTTTTCTTTTGACGTGCCTCGACTAAACAATGTGATGGATAAAAAGAAAGTGACAACTATCAAGTCTAGTTATCAACTATTTAGTTTGTTAGTAACTCTTGTTGACGATTCTTTAGTCGACGTCATATTGAGTTCCATTAATTATGTGATATCTAACATTTGGTATGTCTTCCTCTTACTATGATTAAAGAATGTCTTTGTGAATTATGGTCATTACTGAGTATATAAGCAACTATTACAAATTCAAATGAGCTCATAGTCTTCTTTGATGAGTAGTTGTGAAGGATCATTGGTCATAAAATAGAGTAGCATCAAAGGCATGTAATTTAGATCCAAAACATGCCCAATCTTGTCACAACTTAGCACTAGACTCTATAAGATTTGGGAATGACAAAATTGAATATGCTCGAAAAAGTTGCACTAATGACATATTTAGTATAATAGACTTGATAATAATGAATACAAGTAAAAGCCAATTGTCATTTATCTTATCTAGTCGAACAACAAATTTGTCCCAACCATTTCAAGTAACATGTTTGTCTTATTCAATTAAACGTATCAAATATGTCGTGAAAGAAACAATATGAAGCAAGAATGGGACCACATGCTCTACTCCAGAAACAATACAACATGCAAAGTCAGATGAGATAACTTTTCTCTGACGATTCAAGTTGGGGATTAAATACAGAGTCCCTATTTATGTCTACCAAGGAGTGAAATACAAAACTGTCAGCAAAGAGAGAAATACTTAATGACAGATCATGTATTTATAATTTTGATAAATTAATCCACAATTTCCACTTATAAGTGAAAAGTAGCATGTAAAAAATGGCTTTTTTAAACGTAAGTGTACAAAATCTGAATAAAAGGTAGTGGAAAACTGGAAATAATAGCTGAATCCACAAAACTTGCTAGAGCACGAGCCAGCTTGAAGTGCTCGAAAGAAGTTAAAATTTCGTCTACAACGACTTAAGGTTTGTAAATTACCACAAAGCAAGGAAGGAGAGCTCTTGGACTGAGCAAATAGAGTTCTTCAATATTTGAATGGGGACCTAATTTCCCAGCCAATGAATCAAATCCTGATTGACCAGCCAATTCTTGAACATTATCTAAAGGCCTATGAACCCTGCCTGCTATAACTCTGCACACTATTAGAGCCTTTCTCATACAAGGATTTTCATCATGTAATTGGATTGATTCAAATGCTCTATCACTTGTTGAAGCTGTGAATACTCCAACACTACCGCCATTTATCCCTTTTCTCAATGAAAACCCGTGTCTTAGAATTCGACAAACACAACAATTATCCGATGTACAAAGGCTGGAGGAGCCATTGATGCCTAGATTGCATTCGACTGTTGCTCCATAGAACCTTAAAAGCTCGTTTCCATCGGCTAGACAACGAGGATGTTTCTTGGGAAGTTTGGTTGCTTTTATCTTCACTAATTCTCGGTATTCCTCGAATTGTGCTAGTGTTTTCTGCATGTTGTGGACCTTCAAAATCCTCTCAATTCCACCACAATTACTGTCTGGCTTTGTGCAGTTCGTTCGGCAAATTATTTCGACTATTTTTCTCGAGGACTCTCCTTCAACAAGTTCAGTAACTGTTTGAAAAAAAAAAAAGATTAATAACATACGCGACAACGAGAACGAATTAACTATTTTTCCAATAAATTTGAGGTCGCCAAAGCACGGAAGGTAAAATTTACCGGCATGTTTGGAGAGGTGATGGTCTTCGATGGCTTCCCATTTAACAAATTGCTCACCACATTTATGGCAAAATAAAGCACCATTAGAATCAGCACCAAAGGGGGCCCTAGGCCTCGTGGGAATCACCCCAAATCCAGAACTCCTCCTGGAAAGGCTACTAGATGTCCTCCTCATAGGACTAGCCAATCCTCTAGGCTTATTTCCCTTCAGCCCAGGGACTGGAGTCCCCTGCTTAAGCGTGCCCACAAATGTCGAACCATCGCCGCCGTCACTGCCACCACCTTCTTGGAAACCATATCCGGCAGTGATCTTTAGTTCACAAGTTGAATTACTTAACACCACTTTATGTGTTATTGGGTTCAAAAGTTCACTACTTCCAATGGATCTTGGACTACAAATTTGTGGCTTCTCTGTATGTCTTTTGCTTCCATGAATTACATCTTTCAGATTTGCAATAGACCTAGAACATCCAGACCGTCCACTGCCCGATTTCCTTGTCAATATATGGCTCAGATTCCCATTCTCATTGCCCTTTGGATCATGAACATCCAATGGCTCTGATTTGCACTGTAAAGATCTCTTCAAAGCAAACCAAACTGCAGGCATCTCTATTCTTTTTGCTTATAGCCTTTTGTCTTTTCAAATTCTGAAAATGATTCTGTGTAGTCGACCCAAAATTTATAGTATCAGAATGGGAAGAAACAAACGATAGAAATAAGGGATTCTTGTTCCATACTTAGATTCTTGATTTAGTACAAAAATTAACATATATAGGCTAATTTTTGCCTTTCTTGGACTAGCCATAGGCACAGTTGGGCAGTATATATGTGCATGCATATCTTAATTTATGGCAACTTCCTTTGAGACACTAAAACCAATATGCATCATAAATTTCTGATCAGAGGAAAAAGATAAGTTTGGAAGGGTGTATGGCCCATGATTGATACATTGAAAACAAGTGTTTGGTAGAGGATTAAAATTAGATTTTTAGTATATTGTGATAGAAATTTTTGAAATGTGTGGTTGAAAAATTGTGAGACCAATGAAAGATGTGGTTAATATTAATTGTTTGATGTTCACTTAGATTAAAATCTGATTTTAATCCAGAACAAACATGACTATAGGGTTGTTTCATTGAGCTTCTAATAAAAGTTTAGCGAATTTTTATAATGGTTAATGAAACGTGTGATTAAAATTATTTGTTGATTTTGACTTCAAGTTTTTAAGCTATCCCAAATTGATGGTACGAAGAAAGTAAGTTAAAAATGAATAGAACTTGGGAAATTAAGGTAAATTGCATATTTACCTCCGATAAGAATGGTAAGTTTAAAAAGAATATAACGTAGGAAACTTGAGTAAATTGTATATTTGCCCTCGATAAAACTGATAATGATCAAACAACTCCAATTTGTTGAATTATATCATCCCTCTTAAATTTTATTGTACAAAGGTCATTCAGTTTGCTTCCGTTATGAAAATTAATTACAAAGAAGTAATATTTCGATGTGTGAATACTTTTTTTTAAAATGTCACAAGTTTCACCTTGTAAGCCACATTTTCTATTGTTAATTACCGTTATTGATAGTGAAATCAGACTGAGTGACCTATTGGGTAAGAAAATTATAGATGAACAACCTGATTGAACTAACACTGATAATTTTCTCTAAAAGTTGAATACCCAAATATGTAAATAACTTGAAGAAATTACGTAATTTTCCTTCTTAGCCTAACAAGTCAAACAAATGAGATAAGATGGAATTTTGTGTGTGGTACATAATATTGACTAAAAAAGAAAGCAGCCTATAACTCTAGTGGATTAATAAATAAAATTCAAAAATAAGGTGTATTTTTTACTCCAATTCAAAAATAAGGTAAATAGTTTAAAAATTCAAAAATCAGGTACGAATTTAATTAATTAAAAATATTTATTAAATAAAGATAATAAAGTCATTATTGGTCACAGATTCATAA